>WNWK01010510.1:32500-69790 GCA_009830355.1 Cherax destructor | reverse complement strand
AGGCCCACTGATCCGCCTCCAAATATTTATTTCTAGATCACTTAAAAAATTATGGCTCTCCCCACACTTATGTGGCTCAGGGCAACTCGTAAATCACTTCAAGGGTTGTTCACTCCCTGACACACTTGATAACCCCCGCAGTACCCTGGTTGTAGCCCTCAAAAACCTTTTTGCACAGAAACCTCAAGGTTTTCATTTACCCGCACGGGGCCCTGTGTGTGTGTTGTGTGTATTCACCTGTCTGCTCGCCCTTTTCTACTAGAAATTACCAATTGCTATTTGTTACTGAGTAGCAGATATCTATTCCTTATCTTACTATGAGAGTTGACCGTTCACAATCAGCTTAGCGGTTAGGTATTGGAACTTACTCCCGACACCCCGAAAACCACGCATAGGTGAATACTTGCGATGCGATGCAGCTGTCCAGCGTGTAGTATCCTGTAGATTGTCCAACTCGATGTGATGTTCTGGCGTATATCCACTTTCGTTTCTTGTCGATATATAATATAACCTATTCACTGAATTTCTTTCGCTTGTCACATATTAATTTCACTTTATTATCTAGGGTGACCACGTGGCAACGTCGCCTGGAGCACACTAGGCCCACTGATCCGCCTCCAAATATTTATTTCTAGATCACTTATAAATTATGGCTCTCCCCACACTTATGTGGCTCAGGGCAACTCGTAAATCACTTCAAGGGTTGTTCACTACCCTGACACACTTGATAACCCCTGCAGTACCCTGGTGTAGCCCTCAAAAACACTTATTTGCACAGAAACCTACAAGTTGCGACTGACCCGCACGGCGTCCCTACTGTGTGTGTGTGTCTGTGTGTGAGCATCACCATCGTTATCTCAGAGTCAGTGCCTGACCAGCCAGGTTGTAGTTCGTACGCTGGAGTGCTTGAGGCCAGCAGTAACAACATGGTACATCAGGCTTTGATTCACCACGAGGCCTGGTCATGGACCAGACCGCGTGGGCGTTGACCCCCCCCCCCAGCCTTTCTTACATATTGTCTTCTTCTGGGGTTTCATTTATTATATTTATTAATAGATGTTTCTTCCACACGTAGTTGAGTTTTAACTATCGTTTTACAGCGATTTCATTTGCCGTAATAATTTTGATTATCGAATTTCCCAGAATTATGGCCGAGACAAATCATTTTTGTAGAGTTAAAAAAATTCATCTTAATTTTTTTTTTTTTTGCTGGAATTCGCTGTTTGGTTGAAGAACGTGGGTAGTGTAGCCATAGCCTCGTGGCTCGAAGAACGTGGGCAGTGTAGCCATAGCCTCGTGGCTCGAAGAACGTGGGCAGTGTAGCTATAGCCTCGTGGCTCGAAGAACGTGGGCAGTGTAGCTATAGCCTCGTGGCTCGAAGAACGTGGGCAGTGTAGCTATAGCCTCTTGGCTCGAAGAACGTGGGCAGTGTAGCTATAGCCTCGTGGCTCGAAGAACGTGGGCAGTGTAGCCATAGCCTCGTGGCCCGAAGAACGTGGGCAGTGTAGCCATAGCCTCGTGGCCCGAAGAACGTGGGCGAGTGTAGCCATAGCCTCGTGGCTCGAAGAACGTGGGCAGTGTAGCTATAGCCTCGTGGCTCGAAGAACGTGGGCAGTGTAGCTATAGCCTCGTGGCTCGAAGAACGTGGGCAGTGTAGCCATAGCCTCGTGGCTCGAAGAACGTGGGCAGTGTAGCCATAGCCTCGTGGCTCGAAGAACGTGGGCAGTGTAGCTATAAGCCTCGTGGCTCGAAGAACGTGGGCAGTGTAGCCTAGCCTCGTGGCTCGAAGAACGTGGGCAGTGTAGCCATAGCCTCGTGGCCCGAAGAACGTGGGCAGTGTAGCCATAGCCTCGTGGCTCGAAGAACGTGGGCAGTGTAGCCATAGCCTCGAGGCCCGAAGAACGTCGGTAGTGTAGCCATAGCCTCGTGGCACGAAGAACGTGGGCAGTGTAGCCATAGCCTCGTGGCCCGAAGAACGTCGGTAGTGTAGCCATAGCCTCGTGGCCCGAAGAACGTGGGCAGTGTAGCCATAGCCTCGTGGCCCGAAGAACGTCGGTAGTGTAGCCATAGCCTCGTGGCCCGAAGAACGTCGGCAGTGTAGCCATAGCCTCGTGGCCCGAAGAACGTCGGCAGTGTAGCCATAGCCTCGTGGCCCGAAGAACATCGGTAGTGTAACCATCGCCTCGTGGCCCGAAGAACGTCGGTAGTGTAGGTTATAATCTCGTGGTCCGAAGAACGTCGGTAGTGTAGCCATAGCCTCGTGGCCCGAAGAACGTAGGCAGTGTAGCCATAGCTTCGTGGCCCGAAGAACGTGGGCAGTGTAGCCATAGCCTCGTGGCCCGAAGAACGTGTGCAGTGTAGCCATAGCCTCGTGGCTCGAAGAACGTGGGCAGTGTAGCCATAGCCTCGTGGCCCGAAGAATGTCGGTAGTGTAGGTTATAATCTCGTGGCCCGAAGAACGTGGGCAGTGTAGCCATAGCTTCGTGGCCCGATGAACGTCGGTAGTGTAGCCATAGCCTCGTGGCCCGAAGAACGTCGGTAGTGTAGGTTATAATCTCGTGGTCCGAAGAACGTCGGTAGTGTAGCCATAGCCTCGTGGCCCGAAGAACGTAGGCAGTGTAGCCATAGCTTCGTGGCCCGAAGAACGTGTGCAGTGTAGCAATAGCCTCGTGGCTCGAAGAACGTGGGCAGTGTAGCCATAGCCTCGTGGCCCGAAGAACGTGGGCAGTGTAGCCATAGCCTCGTGGCTCGAAGAACGTGGGCAGTGTAGCCATAGCCTCGTGGCTCGAAGAACGTGGGCAGTGTAGCCATAGCCTCGTAGCTCGAAGAACGTGGGCAGTGTAGCCATAGCCTCGTGGCTCGAAGAACGTGGGCAGTGTAGCCATAGCCTCGTGGCTCGAAGAACGTGGGCAGTGTAGCCATAGCCTCGTGGCTCGAAGAACGTGGGCAGTGTAGCCATAGCCTCGTGGAGCGAAAAACGTGGGCAGTGTAGCCATAGCCTCGTGGCTCGAAGAACGTGGGCAGTGTAGCCATAGCCTCGTGGCTCGAAGAACGTGGGCAGTGTAGCCATAGCCTCGTGGCTTGAAGAACGTTGGCAGTGTAGCCATAGCCTCGTCGCTTGAAGAACGTGGGCAGTGTAGCCATAGCCTAGTGGCTCGAAGAACGTGGGCAGTGTAGCCATAGCCTCGTGGCTCGAAGAACGTGGGCAGTGTATCCATAGCCTCGTGGCTTGAAGAACGTGGGCAGTGTAGCCATAGCCTCGTGGCTCGAAGAACGTGGGCAGTGTAGCCATAGCCTCGTTGCTTGAAGAACGTTGGCAGTGTAGCCATAGCCTCGTGACTTGAAGAACGTGGGCAGTGTAGCCATAGCCTCGTGGCTTGAAGAACGTGGGCAGTGTAGCCATAACCTCGTGGCTTGAAGAACGTTGGCAGTGTAGCCATAGCCTCGTGACTCGAAGAACGTGGGCAGTGTAGCCATAGCCTCGTGGCTCGAAGAACGTGGGCAGTGTAGCCATAACCTCGTGGCTTGAAGAACGTGGGCAGTGTAGCCATAGCCTCGTGGCCCGAAGAACGTGGGCAGTGTAGCCATAGCCTCGTGGCTCGAAGAACGTGGGCAGTGTAGCAATAGCCTCGTGGCTTGAAGAACGTTGGCAGTGTAGCCATAGCCTCGTGGCTTGAAGAACGTGGGCAGTGTAGCCATAGCCTCGTGGCTTGAAGAACGTGGGCAGTGTAGCCATAGCCTCGTGGCTTGAAGAACGTTGGCAGTGTAGCCATAGCCTCGTGGCTTGAAGAACGTGGGCAGTGTAGCCATAGCCTCGTAGCTTGAAGAACGTGGGCAGTGTAGCCATAGCCTCGTGGCCCGAAGAACGTGGGCAGTGTAGCTATAGCCTCGTGGCTCGAAGAACGTGGGCAGTGTAGCCATAGCCTCGTGGCCCGAAGAACGTGGGCAGTGTAGTCATAGCCTCGTGGCTCGAAGAACGTGGGCAGTGTAGCCATAGCCTCGTGGCTCGAAGAACGTGGGCAGTGTAGCTATAGCCTCGTGGCTCGAAGAACGTGGGCAGTGTAGCCATAGCGTCGTGGCTTGAAGAACGTGGGCAGTGTAGCCATAGCCTCGTGGCCCGAAGAACGTGGGCAGTGTAGCTATAGCCTCGTGGCTCGAAGAACGTGGGCAGTGTAGCCATAGCCTCGTGGCCCGAAGAACGTGGGCAGTGTAGCTATAGCCTCGTGGCTCGAAGAACGTGGGCAGTGTAGCCATAGCCTCGTGGCTCGAAGAACGTGGGCAGTGTAGCCATAGCCTCGTGGCCCGAAGAACGTGGGCAGTGTAGCTATAGCCTCGTGGCTCGAAGAACGTGTGCAGTGTAGCCATAGCCTCGTGGCCCGAAGAACGTGGGCAGTGTAGCCATAGCCTCGTGGCTTGAAGAACGTGGGCAGTGTAGCCATAGCCTCGTGGCTTGAAGAACGTGGGCAGTGTAGCCATAGCCTCGTGGGTCGAAGAACGTGGGCAGTGTAGCTATAGCCTCGTGGCTCGAAGAACGTGGGCAGTGTAGCCATAGCCTCGTGGCCCGAAGAACGTGGGCAGTGTAGCCATAGCCTCGTGGCTTGAAGAACGTGGGCAGTGTAGCCATAGCCTCGTGGCTTGAAGAACGTGGGCAGTGTAGCCATAGCCTCGTGGGTCGAAGAACGTGGGCAGTGTAGCCATAGCCTCGTGGCTTGAAGAACGTGGGCAGTGTAGCCATAGCCTCGTGGCTCGCAGAGATTTCTGCATAAATAACGTGCCATCATTTCCGGTTTTATATTTCCACTGACATACTGGTGGACAATATTTGCAGTAAACTTTCCTTGCCACATTTGCAATATGGAACTATTTCCCTCTATCGCAACATGCGAAAAATGCTATTTAATACACATTCTTGTGAATATTAGTCAGCGCTGTATGACCCTATTGGGTTTAGCGCTTATTTTTTATTATAATAATAATAATAATATGAATATTAGTACGTGTTTATATTAATATGAATAATTACTAACATATACAAAACGTGAATTGTTCACTAATGAATTGCCACAAAAATTAGTAGGTAATTTAGATAGATTTACTTATAAAGTACTTAGAGCAAACCCACTTAGCTGACTTCACTCTTTTTTTTAATTAAAGAAAATGCTCACGGATGTGTAGTAGATAGGCTTTAAACCCAGTTAGGACTCACGTGCCATGGTGATCCCACCCGTTCTGTGGTCTGTTGTACTTATTTCAGTTATGGAGTATGACAGTCATAGTTATGGAGTATGACAGTCATAGTTATGGAGTATGACAGTCATAGTTATGGAGTATGACAGTCATAGTTATGGAGTATGACAGTCATAGTTATAGTGTATGACAGTCATAGTTATGGAGTATGACAGTCATAGTTATGGAGTATGACAGTCATAGTTATGGAGCATGACAGTCATAGTTATTGAGTATGACAGTCATAGTTATGGAGTATGACAGTCATAGTTATGGAGTATTACAGTCATAGTTATGGAGTATGACAGTCATAGTTATGGAGCATGACAGTCATAGTTATGGAGTATGACAGTCATAGTTATGGAGTATGACAGTCATAGTTATGGAGTATGACAGTTATAGTTATGGAGTATGACAGTCAAAGTTATGGAGTATGACAGTCATAGTTATGGAGTATGACAGTCATAGTTATGGAGTGTGACAGGAACATAGTTATGGAGTATGACAGGAACATAGTTATGGAGTATGACAGTTATAGTTATGGAGTATGACAGTCAAAGTTATGGAGTATGACAGTCATAGTTATGGAGTATGACAGTCATAGTTATGGAGTATGACAGTCATAGTTATAGTGTATGACAGTCATAGTTATGGAGTATGACAGTCATAGTTATGGAGTATGACAGTCATAGTTATGGAGCATGACAGTCATAGTTATGGAGTATGACAGTCATAGTTATGGAGTATGACAGTCATAGTTATGGAGTATTACAGTCATAGTTATGGAGTATGACAGTCATAGTTATGGAGTATGACAGTCATAGTTATGGAGTATGACAGTCATAGTTATGGAGTATGACAGTCATAGTTATAGAGTATGACAGTCATAGTTATGGAGTATGAGAGTCATAGTTATGGAGTATGACAGTCATAGTTATGGAGTATGACAGTCATAGTTATGGAGTATGACAGTCATAGTTATAGAGTATGACAGTCATAGTTATGGAGTATGACAGTCATAGTTATGGAGTATGACAGTCATAGTTATGGAATATGACAGTCATAGTTATGGAGCATGACAGTCATAGTTATGGAGTATGACAGTCATAGTTATGGAGTATGACAGTCATAGTTATGGAGTATTACAGTCATAGTTATGGAGTATGACAGTCATAGTTATGGAGCATGACAGTCATAGTTATGGAGTATGACAGTCATAGTTATGGAGTATGACAGTCATAGTTATGGAGCATGACAGTCATAGTTATGGAGTATGACAGTTATAGTTATGGAGTATGACAGTCAAAGTTATGGAGTATGACAGTCATAGTTATGGAGCATGACAGTCATAGTTATGGAGTATGACAGTTATAGTTATGGAGTATGACAGTCAAAGTTATGGAGTATGACAGTCATAGTTATGGAGTATGACAGTCATAGTTATGGAGTGTGACAGGAACATAGTTATGGAGTATGACAGGAACATAGTTATGGAGTATGACAGGAACATAGTTATGGAGTATGACAGTAACATAGTTATGGAGTATGACAGGAACATAGTTATGGAGTGTGACAGGAACATAGTTATGGAATATGACAGGAACATAGTTAAAGAGTATGACAGGAACATAGTTATTGAGTATGACAGGAACATAGTTATGGAGTATGACAGTCATAGTTATGGAGTATGACAGTAACATAGTTATGGAGTATGACAGGAACATAGTTATGGAGTATGACAGGAACATAGTTATGGAGTATGACAGGAACATAGTTATGGAGTGTGAGAGGAACATAGTTATGGAGTATGACAGGAACATAGTTATGGAGTATGACAGGAACATAGTTATGGAGTATGACAGGAACATAGTTATGGAGTATGACAGGAACATAGTTATGGAGTATGACAGTCATAGTTATGGAGTATGACAGTAACATAGTTATGGAGTATGACAGGAACATAGTTATGGAGTATGACAGGAGCATAGTTATGGAGTATGACAGGAACATAGTTATGGAGTATGACAGGAACATAGTTATGGAGTATGACAGTAACATAGTTATGGAGTATGACAGTAACATAGTTATGGAGTATGACAGTAACATAGTTATGGAGTATGACAGTAACATAGTTATGGAGTATGACAGGAACATAGTTATGGAGTATGACAGGAACATAGTTATGGAGTATGACAGGAACATAGTTATGGAGTATGACAGTAACATAGTTATGGAGTATGACAGGAACATAGTTATGGAGTGTGACAGGAACATAGTTATGGAATATGACAGGATCATAGTTATAGAGTATGACAGGAACATAGTTATGGAGTATGACAGGAACATAGTTATGGAGTATGACAGTCATAGTTATGGAGTATGACAGTAACATAGTTATGGAGTATGACAGGAACATAGTTATGGAGTATGACAGGAACATAGTTATGGAGTATGACAGGAACATAGTTATGGAGTGTGAGAGGAACATAGTTATGGAGTATGACAGGAACATAGTTATGGAGTATGACAGGAACATAGTTATGGAGTATGACAGGAACATAGTTATGGAGTATGAAAGGAACATAGTTATGGAGTATGACAGTCATAGTTATGGAGTATGACAGTCATAGTTATGGAGTATGACAGTCATAGTTATGGAGTATGACAGTAACATAGTTATGGAGTATGACAGGAACATAGTTATGGAGTATGACAGGAACATAGTTATGGAGTATGACAGGAACATAGTTATGGAGTATGACAGGAACATAGTTATGGAGTTTGACAGTAACATAGTTATGGAGTATAACAGTAACATAGTTATGGAGTATGACAGTAACATAGTTATGGAGTATGACAGGAACATAGTTATGGAGTATGACAGGAACATAGTTATGGAGTATGACAGGAACATAGTTATGGAGTATGACAGGAACATAGTTATGGAGTATGACAGGAACATAGTTATGGAGTATGACAGGAACATAGTTATGGAGTATGACAGGAACATAGTTATGGAGTATGACAGGAACATAGTTATGGAGTATGACAGGAACATAGTTATGGAGTATGACAGGAACATAGTTATGGAGTATGACAGGAACATAGTTATGTAGTATGACAGGAACATAGTTATGGAGTATGACAGTCATAGTTATGGAGTATGACAGTAACATAGTTATGGAGTATGACAGGAACATAGTTATGGAGTATGACAGGAACATAGTTATGGAGTATGACAGGAACATAGTTATGGAGTATGACAGGAACATAGTTATGGAGTATGACAGGAACATAGTTATGGAGTATGACAGTAACATAGTTATGGAGTATGACAGTAACATAGTTATGGAGTATGACAGGAACATAGTTATGGAGTATGACAGGAACATAGTTATGGAGTATGACAGGAACATAGTTATGGAGTATGACAGGAACATAGTTATGGAGTATGACAGGAACATAGTTATGGAGTATGACAGGAACATAGTTATGGAGTATGACAGGAACATAGTTATGGAGTATGACAGGAACATAGTTATGTAGTATGACAGGAACATAGTTATGGAGTATGACAGTCATAGTTATGGAGTATGACAGTAACATAGTTATGGAGTATGACAGGAACATAGTTATGGAGTATGACAGGAACATAGTTATGGAGTATGACAGGAACATAGTTATGGAGTATAACAGTAACATAGTTATGGAGTATGACAGGAACATAGTTATGGAGTATGACAGTAACATAGTTATGGAGTATGACAGGAACATAGTTATGGAGTATGACTGGAACATAGTTTTGGAGTATGACAGGAACATAGTTATGGAGTATGACAGTAACATAGTTATAGAGTATGACAAGAAAAACAACGTATATGATAGCTATTATACTTTTAACCTTCTAAAGTGTCATAGACCAGGAATAATTGCAATAAACGGTTGATAATTAATTTTTTTTTGCAGACCTGGACAAGTAAATACAATTATTATTGTTGTAAGTTTATTTAGGCACTGGTACACATAGTACAATGATCATACATAGTGAAACTTACCTAGAATGACCCCAAAAAATAGTCAAAGTAATTTGGAAATAAAATTTAATTTATATTTTACAGTCTCATTAAGGGTTAACTTTGAAATAAACAGATTTGTAATTAAACTTTACATAAAAAATACTGTAGTATTTTTGGCAGACTTGGGTAAGTTAATATTATTATTTGTCGTAACCGAGGCAACTCGAGGTTCAGATTTAGGTATTTTTCTCGTTTCTGAAAGTGTAGACATGTGAGGGAGTAAAAATAGTGGAGGGTGAAGAATGTTTTTCCTTGGACGACGGTGTGTGTGTGTGTGGACACCTGCTATTTTACCCACAGTTTTTCCCCTTTTCCTTTTTTTATCTCCTTTACTTCCTCACCATTTACGGTTCCAGCAATTTGATAGCGTTAGTCGTGTCGTTATTGTATTTTTTACCCCCGTGCTTCATATATATTGCACTGAGACGAAAGTCTCTCGTTTAACATAATAGGATACGTTGGTACTGTCTGCTAGGCAGTTCTATCTGATAGTTACATAGTTATGATAGTTACATAGTTATGATAGTTATTACCTTGTGAGAACACCTACACTATTCTATATGATGGTTACATAGCTACACTAGTTAGGTCAGGTTAGGTTCGTCAGAAAACAGGACAAGTGTTTCGTGAGGCGGGTCTTAGATGGTGACCCACAGCTGAGTTTTGGCCATCTGACCAAGGCCATCTGACCGAGGCCATCTGACCGAGGCCATCTGACCGAGGCCATCTGACCGAGGCCATCTGACCGAGGCCATCCACGACATAAACAACAAACACACAATGACTGCAACAATACACACATAACCCGCACTATTTACAAAGTCACAGTGACTTTGTAAATAGTCCAAGTCGGACCGAAACGTCGTCGTAAGCTCCTCTCTGCTATGTGCGGGTTATTTGTGCATCCTTCCGATACATATACCCTAGTGATGGACCAGGTGCTTCAGTACCCTGGTGATGGACCAGGTGCTTCAGTACAATGGTGATGGACCAGGTGCTTCAGTACCCTGGTGATGGACCAGGTGCTTCAGTACAATAGTGATGGACCAGGTGCTTCAGTACCCTGGTGATGGACCAGGCGCTTCAGTACCCTGGTGATGGACCAGGTGCTTCAGTACAATGGTGATGGACCAGGTGCTTCAGTACCCTGGTGATGGACCAGGTGCTTCAGTACAATGGTGATGGACCAGGTGCTTCAGTACCCTGGTGATGGACCAGGCGCTTCAGTACCCTGGTGATGGACCAGGTGCTTCAGTACCCTGGTGATGGACCAGGTGCTTCAGTACAATGGTGATGGACCAGGTGCTTCAGTACCCTGGTGATGGACCAGGCGCTTCAGTACCCTGGTGATGGACCAGGTGCTTCAGTACAATGGTGATGGACCAGGTGCTTCAGTACCCTGGTGATGGACCAGGTGCTTCAGTACAATGGTGATGGACCAGGTGCTTCAGTACCCTGGTGATGGACCAGGCGCTTCAGTACCCTGGTGATGGACCAGGTGCTTCAGTACCCTGGTGATGGACCAGGTGCTTCAGTACCCTGGTGATGGACCAGGTGCTTCAGTACAATGGTGATGGACCAGGTGCTTCAGTACCCTGGTGATGGACCAGGCGCTTCAGTACCCTGGTGATGGACCAGGTGCTTCAGTACCCTGGTGATGGACCAGGTGCTTCAGTACCCTGGTGATGGACCAGGTGCTTCAGTACCCTGGTGATGGACCAGGTGCTTCAGTACCCTGGTGATGGACCAGGCGCTTCAGTACCCTGGTGATGGACCAGGCGCTTCAGTACCCTGGTGATGGACCAGGAGCTTCAGTTCCCTGGTGATGGACCAGGCGCTTCAGTACCCTGGTGATGGACCAGGCGCTTCAGTACCCTGGTGATGGACCAGGAGCTTCAGTACCCTGGTGATGGACCAGGTGCTTCAGTACCCTGGTGATGGACCAGGCGCTTCAGTACCCTGGTGATGGACCAGGCGCTTCAGTACCCAGGTAATGGACCAGGTGCTTCAGTACCCTGGTGATGGAACAGGCGCTTCAGTACCCTGGTGATGGACCAGGTGCTTCAGTACCCTGGTGATGGACCAGGTGCTTCAGTACCCTGGTGATGGACCAGGCGCTTCAGTACCCTGGTGATGGACCAGGCGCTTCAGTACCCAGGTAATGGACCAGGTGCTTCAGTACCCTGGTGATGGAACAGGCGCTTCAGTACCCTGGTGATGGACCAGGTGCTTCAGTACCCTGGTGATGGACCAGGCGCTTCAGTACTCTGGTGATGGACCAGGCGCTTCAGTACCCTGTTGATGGACCAGGAGCTTCAGTACCCTGGTGATGGACCAGGTGATTCAGTACCCTGGTAATGGACCAAGAGCTTCAGTACCCTG
Organism: Cherax destructor; assembly: GCA_009830355.1. Taxonomy (NCBI): domain Eukaryota; kingdom Metazoa; phylum Arthropoda; class Malacostraca; order Decapoda; family Parastacidae; genus Cherax; species Cherax destructor. Next base: position 58,106 of record WNWK01010510.1, on the reverse strand, counting down.
GTGATGGACCAGGTGCTTCAGTACCCTGGTGATGGACCAGGCGCTTCAGTACCCTGGTGATGGACCAGGCGCTTCAGTACCCTGGTGATGGACCAGGAGCTTCAGTTCCCTGGTGATGGACCAGGCGCTTCAGTACCCTGGTGATGGACCAGGCGCTTCAGTACCCTGGTGATGGACCAGGAGCTTCAGTACCCTGGTGATGGACCAGGTGCTTCAGTACCCTGGTGATGGACCAGGCGCTTCAGTACCCTGGTGATGGACCAGGCGCTTCAGTACCCAGGTAATGGACCAGGTGCTTCAGTACCCTGGTGATGGAACAGGCGCTTCAGTACCCTGGTGATGGACCAGGTGCTTCAGTACCCTGGTGATGGACCAGGCGCTTCAGTACTCTGGTGATGGACCAGGCGCTTCAGTACCCTGTTGATGGACCAGGAGCTTCAGTACCCTGGTGATGGACCAGGTGCTTCAGTACCCTGGTGATGGACCAGGCGCTTCAGTACCCTGGTGATGGACCAGGTGCTTCAGTACCCTGGTGATGGACCAGGTGCTTCAGTACCCTGGTAATGGACCAGGTGCTTCAGTACCCTGGTGATGGACCAGGCGCTTCAGTACCCTGGTGATGGACCAGGAGCTTCAGTACCCTGGTGATGGACCAGGCGCTTCAGTACCCTGGTGATATACCAGGCGCTTCAGTACCCTGGTGATGGACCAGGAGCTTCAGTACCCTGGTGATGGACCAGGTGCTTCAGTACCCTGGTGATGGACCAGGCGCTTCAGTACCCTGGTGATGGACCAGGTGCTTCAGTACCCTGGTGATGGACCAGGTGCTTCAGTACCCTGGTGATGGACCAGGTGCTTCAGTACCCTGGTGATGGACCAGGTGATTCAGTACCCTGGTAATGGACCAAGAGCTTCAGTACCCTGGTGATGGACCAGGTGCTTCAGTACCCTGGTGATGGACCAGGCGCTTCAGTACCCTGGTGATGGACCAGGTGCTTCAGTACCCTGGTGATGGACCAGGTGCTTCAGTACCCTGGTGATGGACCAGGCGCTTCAGTACCCTGGTGATGGACCAGGCGCTTCAGTACCCTGGTGATGGACCAGGTGCTTCAGTACCCTGGTGATGGACCAGGCGCTTCAGTACCCTGGTGATGGACCAGGTGCTTCAGTACCCTGGTGAGGGACTAGGTGCTTCAGTACCCTGGTGATGGACCAGGTGCTTCAGTACCCTGGTGATGGACCAGGCGCTTCAGTACCTGGTGATGGACCAGGTGCTTCAGTACCCTGGTGATGGACCAGGCGCTTCAGTACCCTGGTGATGGACCAGGTGCTTCAGTACCCTGGTGATGGACCAGGCGCTTCAGTACCCTGGTGATGGACCAGGTGCTTCAGTACCCTGGTGATGGACCAGGCGCTTCAGTACCTAGTGATGGACCAGGTGCTTCAGTACCCTGGTGATGGACCAGGCGCTTCAGTACCCTGGTGATGGACCAGGCGCTTCAGTACTTTGGTGATGGACCAGGCGCTTCAGTACCCTGGTGATGGACCAGGCGCTTCAGTACCCTGGTGATGGACCAGGCGCTTCAGTACCCTGGTGATGGACCAGGCGCTTCAGTACCCTGGTGATGGACCAGGCGCTTCAGTACCTGGTGATGGACCAGGCGCTTCAGTACCCTGGTGATGGACCAGGTGCTTCAGTACCCTGGTGATGGACCAGGCGCTTCAGTACCCTGGTGATGGACCAGGCGCTTCAGTACCCTGTTGATGGACCAGGCGCTTCAGTACCCTGGTGATGGACCAGGCGCTTCAGTACCCTGGTGATGGATCAGGTGCTTCAGTACCCTGGTGATGGACCAGGCGCTTCAGTACCCTGGTGATGGACCAGGTGCTTCAGTACCCTGGTGATGGACCAGGCGCTTCAGTACCCTGGTGATGGACCACGTGCTTCAGTACCCTGGTGATGGACCAGGCGCTTCAGTACTTGGTGATGGACCAGGCGCTTCAGTACCCTGGTGATGGACCAGGCGCTTCAGTACCCTGGTGATGGACCAGGCGCTTCAGTACCCTGGTGATGGACCAGGTGCTTCAGTACCCTGGTGATGGACCAGGCGCTTCAGTACCCTGGTGATGGACCAGGCGCTTCAGTACCCTGGTGATGGACCAGGTGCTTCAGTACCCTTGTGATGGACCAGGCGCTTCAGTACCCTGGTGATGGACCAGGCGCTTCAGTACCCTGGTGAGGGACCAGGCGCTTCAGTACCCTGGTGATGGACCAGGTGCTTCAGTACCCTGGTGATGGACCAGGCGCTTCAGTACCCTGGTGATGGACCAGGCGCTTCAGTACCCTGGTGATGGACCAGGAGCTTCAGTACCCTGGTGATGGACCAGGCGCTTCAGTACCCTGGTGATGGACCAGGCGCTTCAGTACCCTGGTGATGGACCAGGCGCTTCAGTACCCTGGTGATGGACCAGGCGCTTCAGTACCCTGGTGATGGACCAGGTGCTTCAGTACCCTGGTGATGGACCAGGCGCTTCAGTACCCTGGTGATGGACCAGGCGCTTCAGTACCCTGTTGATGGACCAGGCGCTTCAGTACCCTGGTGATGGACCAGGCGCTTCAGTACCCTGGTGATGGACCAGGCGCATCAGTACCCTGGTGATGGACCAGGCGCTTCAGTACCCTGGTGATGGACCAGGCGCTTCAGTACCCTGGTGATGGACCAGGCGCTTCACTACCCTGGTGATGGACCAGGCGCTTCAGTACCCTGGTGATGGACCAGGCGCTTCAGTACCCTGGTGATGCACCAGGTGCTTCGGCTCCTTCAGTACCCTTTTCATGGACCAGGTGCTTCGGCTCCTTCAGTACCATGGAGATGACCAGGTGCTTCGGCTCCTTCAGTACCCTTGTGATGGACCAGTTGCTTCGGCTCCTTCAATACACTTTTGATGGACCAGATGCTTCAATACCCTAGTGATGGACCACTTCGGCTCCTTCAACACTCTGGTGATGGACCATGTGCTTCGGCTCCTTTAGTACCCTGTTGATGGACCAGGTGCTACGGCTTCAGTACCGTGGTGATGGACCAGGTGCTTCGGCTCCTTCAGTACCCTCGTGATGCACCAGGTGCTTCGGCTCCTTCAGTACCCTGGGGATGGACCAGGTAGGTGTTTCAGTACCCTGGTGATGGACCAGGTAGGTGCTTCAGTACCCTGGTGATGGACCAGGTAGGTGCTTCAGTACCCTAGTGATGGACCAGGTGTCTTCAGTACCCTGGTGATGGACCAGGTGCTTCAGTACCCTGGTGATAGACTAGGTGCTTCAGTACCCTGGTGATGGACCAGATGCTTCGGCTCCTTCAGTACCCTGGTGATGGACCAGGTGCTTCAGTACCCTGGTGATGGACCAGGTGCTTCAGTACCCTGGTGATGGACCAGGTGCTACGGCTCCTTCAGTACCCTGGTGATGGACCAGGTGCTTCGGCTCCTTCAGTACCCTTGGGATGGACCAGGTGCTTCGGCTCCTTCAGTACCCTTGGGATGGACCAGGTAGGTGCTTCATTACCCTGGTGATTGACCAGGTAGGTGCTTCAGTACCCTGATGATGGACCAGGTGTCTTCAGTACCCTGGTGATGGACCAGGTGCTTCAGTACTCTGGGGATGGACCAGGTGCTTCAGTACCCTGGTGATGGACCAGGTGCTTCAGTACCCGGGTGATGGACCAGGTGCTTCAGTACCCTGGTGATGGACCAGGTGTCTTCAGTACCCTGGTGATGGACCAGGTGCTTCAGTACCCTGGTGATGGACTAGGTGTCTTCAGTACCCTGGTGATGGACCAGGTGCTTCAGTACCCTGGTGATGGACCAGGTGCTTCAGTACCCTGGTGATGGACAAGGTGCTTCGGCTCCTTCAGTACCCTGGGGATGGACCAGGTAGGTGCTTCAGTACCCTGGTGATGGACCAGGTAGGTGCTTCAGTACCCTGGTGATGGACCAGGTAGGTGCTTCAGTACCCTGGTGATGGACCAGGTAGGTGCTTCAGTACCCTGTTGGATGGACCAGGGCTTCAGTACCTGGTGATGGACAGGTTCTTCAGTACCTGGTGATGGACCAGGTGTGTGACGGGTGATGGACCAGGTGCTTGTACCCTGGTGATGAAGGCCGGCCTTCGACCTGGGATGGACCAGGGGTGTCCCTGGTGATGGACCAGGTGCTTCAGTACCCTGTGAGACCAGGTGGTGCTTATACCCGGGATGACCAGGTAGCGGCTTCAGCTGGTGATGGACCGGTGCTTCAGTACCCTGGTGATGGACCAGGCGCTTCAGTACCCTGGTGATGGACCAGGCGCTTCAGTACCCTGGTGATGGACCAGGCGCTTCAGTACCTGGTGATGGACCAGGCGCTTCAGTACCTGGTGATGGACCAAGCGCTGGTACCTGGTGATGGACCAGGCGCTTCAGTACCTGGTGATGGACCAGGCGCTTCAGTACCCTGGTGATGGACCAGGTGCTTCAGTACCCTGGTGATGGACCAGGCGCTTCAGTACCCTGGTGATGGACCAGGCGCTTCAGTACCCTGTTGATGGACCAGGCGCTTCAGTACCCTGGTGATGGACCAGGCGCTTCAGTACCCTGGTGATGGATCAGGTGCTTCAGTACCCTGGTGATGGACCAGGCGCTTCAGTACCCTGGTGATGGACCGGTGCTTCCAGTACCCTGGTGATGGACCAGGCGCTTCAGTACCTGGTGATGGACCACGTGCTTCAGTACCCTGGTGATGGACCAGGCGCTTCAGTACTTTGGTGATGGACCAGGCGCTTCGTACCCTGGTGATGGACCAGGCGCTTCAGTACTTGGTGATGGACCAGGCGCTTCAGTACCCTGGTGATGGACCAGGTGCTTCAGTACCCTGGTGATGGACCAGGCGCTTCATACCCTGGTGATGGACCAGGCGCTTCAGTACCCTGGTGATGGACCAGGTGCTTCCAGTACCCTTGTGATGGACCAGGCGCTTCAGTACCCTGGTGATGGACCAGGCGCTTCAGTACCCTGGTGAGGACCAGGCGCTTCAGTTCCCTGGTGATGGACCAGGTGCTTCAGTACCCTGGTGATGGACCAGGCGCTTCAGTACCCTGGTGATGGACCAGGCGCTTCGTACCCTAGTGATGGACCAGGCCTTCGTACCCTGGTGATGGACCAGGCGCTTCAGTACCCTGGTGATGGACCAGGCGCTTCACTACCTGGTGATGGACCAGGCGCTTCAGTCCCTGGTGATGGACCAGGCGCTTCAGTACCCTGGTGATGGACCAGGTGCTTCGGCTCCTTATGCCCTTCCTTCATGGACCAGGTGCTTCGGCTCCTTCAGTACCCTTTTCATGGACCCGGTGCTTGGACCCTTCAGCTACCATGGGATGACCAGGTCTTCGGCTCCTTCAGTACCCTTGTGATGGACCAGTTGCTTCGGCTCCTTCAGTACCTTTTGATGGACCAGATGCTTCAGTACCCTGGTGATGGACCACTTCGGCTCCTTCAGCACTCTGGTGATGGACCAGTGCTTCGGCTCCTTTAGTACCCTGTTGATGGACCAGGTGCTCGGCTTCCAGTACCGTGGTGATGGACCAGGTGTTTGGCTCCTTCAGTACCCTCGTGATGCACCGGTGCTTCGGCTCCTTCAGTACCCTGGGGATGGACCAGGTAGGTGTTTCAGTCCCTGGTGATGGACCAGGTGGTGCTTCAGTACCCTGGTGATGGACCAGGTAGGTCTTCAGTACCCTGGTGATGGACCAGGTGTCTTCAGTACCCTGGTGATGGACCAGGTGCTTCAGTACCCTGGTGATAGACTAGGTGCTTCAGTACCCTGGTGATGGACCAGATGCTTCGGCTCCTTCAGTACCCTGGTGATGGACCAGGTGCTTCAGTACCCTGGTGATGGACCAGGTGCTTCAGTACCCTGGTGATGGACCAGGTGCTACGGCTCCTTCAGTACCCTGGTGATGGACCAGGTGCTTCGGCTCCTTCAGTACCCTTGGGATGGACCAGGTGCTTCGGCTCCTTCAGTACCCTTGGGATGGACCAGGTAGGTGCTTCATTACCCTGGTGATTGACCAGGTAGGTGCTTCAGTACCCTGATGATGGACCAGGTGTCTTCAGTACCCTGGTGATGGACCAGGTGCTTCAGTACTCTGGTGATGGACCAGGTGCTTCAGTACCCTGGTGATGGACCAGGTGCTTCAGTACCCGGGTGATGGACCAGGTGCTTCAGTACCCTGGTGATGGACCAGGTGTCTTCAGTACCCTGGTGATGGACCAGGTGCTTCAGTACCCTGGTGATGGACTAGGTTTCTTCAGTACCCTGGTGATGGACCAGGTGCTTCAGTACCCGGGTGATGGACCAGGTGCTTCAGTACCCTGGTGATGGACAAGGTGCTTCGGCTCCTTCAGTACCCTGGGGATGGACCAGGTAGGTGCTTCAGTACCCTGGTGATGGACCAGGTAGGTGCTTCAGTACCCTGGTGATGGACCAGGTAGGTGCTTCAGTACCCTGGTGATGGACCAGGTATGTGCTTCAGTACCCTGGTGATGGACCAGGTGTCTTCAGTACCCTGGTGATGGACCAGGTGCTTCAGTACCCTGGTGATAGACCAGGTGCTTCAGTACTCTGGTGATGGAACAGGTGCTTCGGCTCCTTCAGTACCATGGAGATGACCAGGTGCTTCGGCTCCTTCAGTACCATGGAGATGACCAGGTGCTTCAACTCCTTCAGTACCCTGGTGATGGACCAGTTGCTTCGGCTCCTTCAATACACTTTTGATGGGCCAGGTGCTTCAGTACCCTGGTGATGGACCAGGTATGTGCTTCAGTACCCTGGTGATGGACCAGGTGTCTTCAGTACCCTGGTGATGGACCAGGTGCTTCAGTACCCTGGTGATAGACCAGGTGCTTCAGTACTCTGGTGATGGACCAGGTGCTTCGGCTCCTTCAGTACCATGGACATGACCAGGTGCTTCGGCTCCTTCAGTACCATGGAGATGACCAGGTGCTTCGGCTCCTTCAGTACCCTGGTGATGGACCAGTTGCTTCGGCTCCTTCAATACACTTTTGATGGGCCAGGTGCTTCAGTACCCTGGTGATGGACCAGGTATGTGCTTCAGTACCCTGGTGATGGACCAGGTGTCTTCAGTACCCTGGTGATGGACCAGGTGCTTCAGTACCCTGGTGATAGACCAGGTGCTTCAGTACTCTGGTGATGGAACAGGTGCTTCGGCTCCTTCAGTACCATGGAGATGACCAGGTGCTTCGGCTCCTTCAGTACCATGGAGATGACCAGGTGCTTCGGCTCCTTCAGTACCCTGGTGATGGACCAGTTGCTTCGGCTCCTTCAATACACTTTTGATGGGCCAGGTGCTTCAGTACCCTGGTGATGGACCAATTAGGTGCTTCAGTACCCTGGTGATGGACCAGGTAGGTGCTTCAGTACCCTGGTGATGGACCAGGTATGTGCTTCAGTACCCTGGTGATGGACCAGGTGTCTTCAGTACCCTGGTGATGGACCAGGTGCTTCAGTACCCTGGTGATAGACCAGGTGCTTCAGTACTCTGGTGATGGACCAGGTGCTTCGGCTCCTTCAGTACCATGGAGATGACCAGGTGCTTCGGCTCCTTCAGTACCATGGAGATGACCAGGTGCTTCGGCTCCTTCAGTACCCTGGTGATGGACCAGTTGCTTCGGCTCCTTCAATACACTTTTGATGGGCCAGGTGCTTCAGTACCCTGGTGATGGACCAGTTGCTTCGGCTCCTTCAATACACTTTTGATGGGCCAGGTGCTTCAGTACCCTGGTGATGGACCAGGTTCTTCGGCTCCTTCAACACTCTGGTGATGGACAAGGTGCTTCGGCTCCTTAAGTACCCTTGTGATGGACCAGGTGCTACGGCTTCTTCAGTACCGTGGTGATGGACCAGGTGCTTCGGCTCCTTCAGTACCCTTGTGATGGACCAGGTGCTACTTCAGTACCGTGGTGATGGACCAGGTGCTCGGCTCCTTCAGTACCCTGGTGATGGACCAGGTGCTACGGCTCCTTCAGTACCCTGGTGATGGACCAGGTGCTTCGGCTCCTTCAGTACCCTGGTGATGGACCAGGTGCTTCGGCTCCTTCAGTACCCTGGTGATGGACCAGGTAGGTGCTTCAGTACCCTGATGATGGACCAGGTAGGTGCTTAAGTACCCTGGCGATGGACCAGGTGTCTTCAGTACCCTGGTGATGGACCAGGTGCTTCAGTACCCTGGTGATGGACCAGGTGCTTCAGTACCCTGGTGATGGACCAGGTGCTTCAGTACCCTCTTTAATAGTACCCTGCTTATCAAAGCTTATTCCATGAGTGGAGTTGAAGGTGGGTTGAGCAGGTGTTTTTGTTAGTGGGTTTGGTTTTGGGTTTGATGGTTACTTGCCTAGTGTGGGCCGGTAGGCCTTCTGCAGTATTCCTCCTTTCTTATGTTAAAAACAATTTCAATGCCTTATTAAACCACAGTAATATTAAATATTTGAGTGTAACCTGAGACCAGTCTGGACCCACCTGTTGCTACACATCATATTTAACAAGTTCACATTATTTTCACATATATATGAGCATACCAAACAGCCTATTATATAAAATGTTGTTTTATTCGTCGACGTAAATTTTGAAATATCGTATTTTCCGGCATATAAGGCGCTTCATAATGGTAAATAAGTTATGATATTTAAGGCCTAATTACCGTCTTTACACTGAAGTGTAACACAAAGCCTATCCTTGACCCTGACCTTAGCATATAAGACGCAGGATGATTTTCCAAGACATGTGGGAAAAATGTGCGCCTTATATGTCGGAAAATACTGTATGTTTGAATAATTGTAAGTACGTATATAGTGTCAGTCACATTTTTCTGAGAATTTAGTTATGATGAATTGATTACAATTGAAAAAATTAACCGGTAAGCCAGTGGAAGGTCTCGGTCAGGTGACCAAATGCTCCAGCTGTGGGTCATCATATAACTAAGACCCGCGTCAGGAAACACTTGTGCTGTTTCCTGACGAACCTCACCCAGAACCTAAATAATGATGGCCACTCTTGACTGATGTGATTTGCGCTAACATATGCGCACACTGATAGGCAGTTAAATGAAGGGACTGGGCCATCATACACTTAAGATATATTATTGTAAACGTTGCTCTTGTGGGACCCAAGTGATTAAGATCCCTGGGACCTGGTGTGCTGCTGCTATCTCCTTTCTTGCTATATGCTGCTATACGCTGCATCTGCTGCAACTTTTTAACGTTTTGCGCATCCCCTGTTTGCTATACTCCTCTTACGCGCTATTGTGCCCCGCAGCTGTTGCTGCTGCCCCCAAAATACGCGCTGAAACCCCGCCCCAAAAAAGCCCCCATGAAGTTCCCCTTTTGGGGGCCTCCCCTTTCCTCTTAAAAATTTTGGTTTTCCCTTTTTAAATTGGTCTGGTTGCTGCTTTGACTTTTTCTTACTTTTCTTTGCAAAAAAAGCTTTTTGTGTTTTCTTTTGCAAAATTTGTACTTTTCCCCAAATTTTCTTTGGCTAACGGTTTTCCCACTGCTTTTACAAGGCCCAAAACTTCTCTGTTTGCTTTTTTTCCCCAAAATTTGTTTGGGCTTTTTTCTTTGTTTTTTGTCGTTTTGTTGTCGCTTTTCGGTTGTATGTTTGTGTTAAAATTTTGTTAAAAGGGGCCCGGGTTCTCTGGTGCTGTCGTTTTGTGTTTCTAAAAACCCCGCCCAAAACCCCCCTTTTTTTGGGACCCCGGCCCAAAAATTAAATGCTTTGACTTGTTTGCGCCTTGACGGGCCCCGAAAGCCTTTTTTAAAAAACGTGTTTAAACCCCGTTTTAAAAAGTACCCCAAATTCTTTTGCCAGACTCGGGCACCCAAACTTTCCCGTAGCCTGCTTTTTCTGTTTGCTGTTTGCCGGCCGTGCTCTTTTAACCCCGGCGGCCCTGTTTTCGCGAAATTTTTTGGGGGCCCCCTGTTTTCGGCCCCGCTTTTGGGTCAACACGCGCCCCCTTTAAAAAGCACGCTTTTGGCCAGCAACGTTTTCCTATGCACCTTTTTTCCCCCCACTGGGGCCTTAGTATGCTGTTTAAAAATTGAACTCCCTTGCTACTTTTTGTTGCTAACCCCACTGCTGTTGCTGCTTTTCCCCTTTTTAGACCGTTCCTTTTGGGGCCTGTTTGTTAAATTTTTGTGTTCCCCCGCTTGCTCTGCTTTTTTTAAAATGTCTGCTTTTGGGCCTTGTCGCTTTTGCTTTTGCTTGCTGTTTCCCATCACTGGTTGTCCCATGTCTGCTGTTTGCTTTGTCTGCTTTGCCTTTACTCTGTTTTTTTTTTTGCTTTGTTTGTCTTTTTTAGCAGTTTGTTATGCTTGCTGTTGCTTTGCTGCTTTTACGCTGTTTTGCTTTGCTCTTGTTTTAGAACTGCTTTTAACACTTTGTTGCCCCCTTTGTTTTAAATGTCTGCTGTTGTCTTGCTCTTTTGCTCTTGCTCTGCTGTTGTTTTGCTCTGCTTTGCTGCGGGCCCTGCTGCTGTTTTGTTTGTTTCTGCTGTTTGTATTGTTTTGCTGTTTTTTTTTGTTTTTTTGTGTTTTGCTTTTGCTGCAAAATTTTACGTTTGCTGCTATTTGTTTGCACAGCTCTGTTTTTGCGTATTCTGTGTTGCACTTTTTTTTACTGTTTTGTTTTGCTCTTGTTGCTTTTATGCTCTTTTTGCTGCATATGCTACTGGGTAAATGCTTGGGGATTTAATTTGCGCGGCTTTTGCTGCTTTGCTCTTTGCTACTGTTTTCTTTTACCTTTGGCTTTTTGTTTTGCTCCCCTTTTCCCCCTGTTTTGGCAGGTTTTGCTCTTTTCCTGTTTGTTGATTGTCTGTTTTGTTTTACCCCCTTTGCTGTTGCCTTGTCTCGTTGCATTATTTTCTGCTGGCCTTGCTCTTTTGGCATGCTTTGGTTTGTGCTATGCTTTTTTTCCAGGGTATGCTGTTTACTTTGCAATGTTTTCTCAGCACTGTTTTTGCTTTTTGGGCCGGGGCTTTTGCTCACCCCGGTTTTTGCCTTGTTGGTTTTGGTTGTTTTTTAACGCTTTTTGGCTGGTTGCTTTGTTAGTGTTGTTTTTGCACGTTGTGCAAACCCTGTTTCCCGCTTTGCCGGGGCCCCAACAGCCTGCTGTTTTCTGTTTCTTTTTGCTGTTTTGCCTGTTTGTTGCCCCTTTATGCTCTGTTGTTGCTTTGCCCCCTTTTTCCTTGTTTTGTTGGCTTTTTCTGACGCGTGTTTTTAAGCCGTTTTCCCAATCACGTTGTTTGGGGCCTTTTTTAATGCTCGTTGTTTGCACACTGTTCCCTTTTTTAAACATGCTTTTGTTTTTTTTCTCTGTTGTTGTGTTGCTACTGTTTGCTCTTTTACCTTTTGGGAAATGCACCGTTTTTCATCACTGTTTGCTATAGCACTGCTTTTGCCATGCCCCTTTTTTCCCTTTGGAAATTTTGTTTTGCTGCTGTTGCCATTGCCCGCTTTTGCAAGCAGCTTTTTTAAAAGCCGTTTGCCTTGCTCTGCTTTTGGGCCCGCTTGCTAAACGGTGTTGCCAAAATTTTTCCGTTGCCAACAGCTCTGCTTTTCTCTTGCTGTTGTTGCTGCTTTACTCTGCGCACACCCGGGCTGTTGCAAGCACTGTTTTGCTGCTATGCTCTGTGTTTCCCACAATCTCCTTTGCCTTGCCTGCTGTTGTGTATGCCTGCTGTTTTGCTTTCTGTTCACATGCTAATGCTTTTCCCCACTTGTCTGCTTTTTGCAATTAAACCACGCTGTTTCACTTAACCTTTTGCCTTTCCCCTGTTGGCAACATGTTTTTTACTGTTGTTGTTTGCTACGTTTGCACATCACTTGGTTCTGCTTCCTGTGTTTTTTCTTTTTTGAAATTTAACGTTTGACTTGCTACTGCTGTTGTCTTGCTTGCGGGCTGCTTGCCCGTTTGCCTTCCAACTTTTTGCTATTAGCCACGTTTGCTGCTTTTTTTCCCTGCTGTTTTTTAAAGGCCTTTGTTGCTTTCCTGCTTTACCAAACTTAAATTTAACGCTGTTTTGGCTCTGGGACGGGTTTTGCATTGCCCTGTGGCTTTCTTCTTTTGCACAGTTTGTTTTGCTTTGCTTCTGCTGGGGCTGCTAATGCTCCTTTTTTTCACATGCTTTCCCCCCTTTTTTCTCTATCTACGCTGTTGGCTTTTGGCTCTGCTTTTTTCAAAAGGGCACTGCTGCTGACATGCCTGTTTTGGGGTTCAGTTTGTCTATGCTACGTTTGCTGCTATTAAAACTTGTTACATGCTCGGGCAAAATGCCTGCTTTTTTGCTTGTTTTGCTGCAGCTTACCTCCCGTTGCTCCCCCTTTTTGAAACATGCTGCGCTTTTTACAGCTGTCGTTTGCTTTTGCAAGCTACTCTGTTGCTCTTCCCTGCTGTTCTCTATGTTTTCTTTTTGGCCATCTCTGTTTTTAACAGCACTGTTGTTGCTCTTGTTACCGTTGAAAATATTTTGCTTGCTATTGCTACTGTTTTTTTAAAAACATTTGTTGCTAATGTGCTGTTTTTTCTTGCAGCTTTTTTGTTGCTTATTACTGCTTGTTGCTCTTTACTGTTGTGCTATTAGCACGGGCGAAAATGCACCTGTTGGTTTTATGCTCCCTGCTGCATTTCTACCTGTTGCTGCTTGCCCGTGTCCCCTTTACATTTTGCTTTTGCTTGTTGGCACAAGGGGCTTACTTTTGGCAATCCCCTTGTGTGCATACTACCGGTTGCATCACTCTGTTGGCTGCTTGTTTTCCCTTTGCTGCTATGCCTGTTTGTTTCCCCTTTCACGTTTCCAAAAAGACGGGGCTTTGTTAACTTTGCTCCTGTGCTGTTTTAAAGCACTCCCTTGCGCTTTGCACTGTTTGCTGCTATAGCACGCATTTTTCACCCCTTTTCCCCAAATGCACGTGTTCTGCCCCCCGGGTACCGCGTTGTTCCCCTTTTGTTTGCTCTATGCTCTCGTTGCTCTTTGAAAAAGCTGTTTGCTCTTGCCTGTGTTGTCTTGCCCCCTTTTGTTGCTCTTGTCGTTGTTTGAAAGTACCCCTTGTTGCTGCTTCTATGTTTGCAACTTTAACATTTTATTTTGGCTTTTTTTCAGCGTTGGCTTCCTTTGTCTGCTTTGTTACTATGCACTGTGTTGACCCCCTTACTCTGTGCTACAGCACGTTGCTGTTAATTACCTGTTCACCAGTTTTTCCCTTTTCCCTTTTTTAAACCTTTTGTTTTTAGTACTTTTGTTGCCATTACGCCTTTGCACTTGCCGTTTTGCACTTTGTTTTACGTTTGCGCTTTTTCACCGTTGTTTTGGGGCTCGTGTTGTTTTGCTTGCTTTCTTTGTCGTTTTCGCAGCCTGTGTTATTACTCTTTTTTCGCCCCTAGCTCTTTGTTTTTGCTGCTCTGTTGTTGCTGCTTAATTGTTGCATAGCACGTTTGCATTGCTCGCTGTTGCTTATGTACGTTTGCTCTTGCTCTGCTGTTTTGTCTTGCTCTCTTTTTTGCTGCTTGCTCTGTGTTGCTGCTTTACTGCTGTTGCTGCTTTCTCTTTGTTACTTCCCACGTTTGCATTTGCTACCTTGCTGCTTGCTTTTGGTTGTCTTCCGCTTTTTTCTCTTGCTACGCTGTTGCTCTTGCACGTTTTGCACTTTACCTTTGCTGTAGCACTGCTTTTTTTTTCCCCTGTTGCCTTCACGTTTGCACTAGCACGGTTTGGGCCCTATGCACTGCTTTCCCCTTTGGCCTGCTGTTGCTGCTTTTGCACGCTGTTGCTGTTTTTGCTCTATCGGGGTTTGTTGCTCTATGCATTTTGCGTTCCCCGGGTTTGTTGCTGCTAATTATGTTTCGGGTTTTTGTCTATCACGTTTGTTTTCTTGCTTGTTTGTTCTTGCTATTGTTGCTTATCACCTTTGCTCCCAAATGCACGTTTGCTCTTGCTACTGCTGGCCTTCTCGGGGTTGTTGTCTTGCTGTGTTTTGGTTACCCTTGCTGCTCTGTTCCTTGCTCTGCTGTTACATGCACTGTTGCGCTAATGCCCTGTGTTGCTGCTTTGCTGTTGTTCCAATGGGTTTGTCAGCACTTTTGTTGCTCTTTCTGCTGTTGCAAACATGCATTTGCTTTTGCTACTTTTCATCTTTTGTTTCTATGCTACTGCTGTGTTGCTACATTTTTGAAAATTCCCTTAAGTTGTTGTTTAATGCTCTCTTTGCACTATTACTCTGTTGCTCTATGCTCTGCTGTTTCTTGTCTGTTGTTCCATGTCTGCTTTGTTACTTGCTCTGTGTTGCTGCTATTACGCTGTGACATGCTCCTTTGTTTAAAAAACCATTTGCTCTGCTGTTTGCACATGCTAAACTGGATTTGCTTTGTCCCCGCTCTTCGACAAGCGCTGACTATGCTACTTTTGTTGGGGTTTTAAAATTTGGCTATCTTTCTTTATGCCCCCGTTGCTATTGCTCTTTTGCTGTTCTTAAAATGTTACCACGGGTTTTATTGGCCTTTTTGCGCTAAAAAGGGCATTTTTCAAGTCTGCTGTTGCTCTATGTTCCGTTTTGTTTTCTTTTTGGGCTCTATGCCTGCGTTGTTTTTGCTACTTTGCCTCTTAACGTTTTGCGTATGCACCTTGTTGTCTTGCTTTGTTGCATTTTTTGGGTGTTGCTCTAGCACGGTTTCCCCTTTTCTGCGGGGTTGCTGCTATGCTTGCTGTTTGTTTTATGCTCTGTTTTGCTCTTGCCCTGTTTTTGTATGCACGCGGGCCCCCCCCTTCCCCTTTGCCCTTTGCATATCCCACTGCTGTTGTGCTATCCCACTTGGTGCACTATGCTACGCTGTTGCTTTGCTACTGTTGTTGCTACTTCCCCATTTTGCTGTTGCATATGTCTGTTGTTGGCCATGCACTGTGGGGGCCATATATTTTTTGTTACTACTCTGTTGCTCTTGCTACTTTTTGTTGTCTATGTACTGTGTTGTGCTTCTACTGTGTTGCTCTATGCTACTGCTTTTTTGCTAATGTCTGTTTTTTACTATGTTTTCCGTTGCACTATTACCGTTTTTCATTATGCATCGGTTGCCTTTTAATCTGGTTTAGAGGTGCTAAAAGTTTTGCTATTGTTTTGCTGTTTTTCTTCCCACTGTGTTAGCTAGCTTTCCTGTTTTGCTGTTTACTTGCTACTGGGTTGTTGCTCTTTGGCGAAATCCCTTTTGGGTACTTGCTCTGTTGTTGCTTTTTATGCTATTTTGGGGCCCGGGGCTCTGTTGGGGAAAAATTTCTCCCGTTGTTTCCGGTATGTGTTGTTGCATGTACGTGTTCTTATGCTCCCGCTGTTGCTGCTTTTAGGAACGTTCTTTCCCTTTGGGCGCTTCTTGTTTTTATGTTCCCCGTTTTTTCAAACCACTGCTGTGTCTATGCTCTGTTTGCTCCATGCTACTGCTGTTCACTATGCTACTGCTGGCCACTATGCTATGCTGCTCTTTTGCTATGCTGCTGCTTTTCCCCATGCTGTTTTTGCTATGTCACTGTTGGCATTTGCCTGCTTTTGTTTTTGTCTGCTTTTTCTTTAAAATTTGCTGTCTTTCCTGCCCTGCTTTGCATAGCTACGTGTTGTTTCCCTTTGTACTATGTTGTTGCTATCCCCATTTTCCCTTGTTGCTCTTTCTTGCTGTTGCTACTAGCTCCCCTGTTTTGTTTTAATTCTCTTTTTGTTTTTAAAGTCCCTGCTTTTTGCTATAGCTACTTTGCTGTTGCTCTCCCTTTTGTCTTGTTACAGTTGGCTAAGCACTGTGTTGTTACTTGTACCTTTGCTTAGTTTTTGGTTGCCTATGCTACGCTTCCCCACTGCTGCCTTTGTTCCCCTATTTGCTACTGCTGTTTTGCTCTTGTTTTGCTGCGTTTATTGTTTGCTCTTCGTTGCTAATGCTACTGTTGTTGTTCTATTCCGTTGTGCTATTTAATCTTTTTTTTACATGTCTGCTGCTGGTTTGATCTTTACTACCCTTTGCTATGCCATGTTCCCTATCTACGAAAGCTCTATGCTCTGTTTTTGCTATTTGCTTCTGTGCTCTGTGCTATGCTGTTGTTCTTCTGTTTTTTGCTCCTTTTTTCCCGTTGTCAAATTGCTCTGCTGTTGCCCTTGCTCTCTGTTGCTTATCCCTTTTTTAAAACACTGCTGTCCCTTTTGTTCCCTTTTCCCTTTGCCGCGGGTTTTTTATTGCTGCGAAAAAATGCTTGTTAAACAAAGCACTGTGTCACTATGCTCCGCTGCATTAGTCCCGGCGAACACCAGCCGCTGCCTTTTCGCTGCTGTAACCACAGCTGCTGTTTTAACCAGCGCTGCTGTTTTTTGTGCTGCTGTAACACAGCATGTTGCTTTGCTACTGCTGTAACACCATGCTCTGTGAAACACTTTACGCTTAACACAGCACTGTGCTGCACTTGTACTGCTCACGTGTAACACAGACCAACCATCGTGTTAACTACATGCTCTGCTGAACACTTGCTATCGGTTCTGCGTAACTCTTGCCTGCTGTAACATATGTTTCTGAATACTTGTATTTTTAACTACTTGCTACGCGCCCTTGTACTGCTGTGTTTACGCACTGTTTTAGGGGTTTTTTGGCCTTCCACTATCCTTATGTTTTTTTTTTCAATATTACTCCACTATTTTTATTTTTCTTATTAATATATTGCAAAAGGAGGTTTAGAGTGTTTATCATAAAAAATTCTTAAATATTTTTTGGGTTTAAATTTCCGCAAGAGTGATGATAGGAGCCCTTCTTGACTTCCCGCCAGCTTGATTGATTATCCCTTCTATTACGCTCCTGATTGGCTCCTCTGATGACTCTTGTGATTGGCTCCTCTGATGTCGCTTCTGATTGGCCGTGATGACGCTCGTGTATAGTTCACGCTTCCATTCACAGGGGGATCCTTGTCCAGAAGGGACGTTTGGTTAGAGGAATTAGACCTTATTTGTTTTCCCTTTATCTGATTGTAAATAGCCTCACCCATCCCCTCTGTCCCTTCCTCTTTTTTGCATTATTAATGGGGATATTTACCCTTTTGATGTAACGGAGCTACTGTTGGCTGTGTTGTAACAACTACTGTTAGTAGGAACCACTGTTGGCTGTGTTGTAGCTTCTGTTACTAGGAACTACTATTGACCATGTTGTAATATTATCGAAGTCATTGCAGTATTGTTGGGAATGGATTCCAAACCTTCAGTAATGGGTCACTTACACAAGCCAGTTGTTCCCATAATCTAGTCCTCGATACTATAAACAAGTTTCCAAAGTTTGAATCCGATCAGCTGAGGGGTTCTCGAGTTACCAGCGAAATAAAATCGAATAGCACGTAAATGTAATTTTTGGAGGATATCTATTTCTTACAGTCATGGCGCAGATCTGTCAGCGCTTGTGGATTGATATTTAGACTTGATTCCATGAAAGACAGGTATATATATTGTCCAGAGACAGTTTAAACATTGTGAGAAGCTCTCAGCTAGTTTATATTAGTATGTATGTACAGTCACACAAAATACCCAGAACTCATCACGTGAAGGGACCTGATCCACCAGTTGCCCCACTAACAAAAAACTTCCTGAAATGACACTAAACACTGAGCAAGCAACGTATCTGCAGACATACCTGGGTGAGCACGCACTCTGGCAAGAACTCGTCTCCCACATTAGCCAGCCTCTAAAAAGTGTATTCACGTCGTCAGCGTTGATGGTGCTGACCAGGGTGATTAAGGCGTCTCCATAATATTGGTGTCACTACGGTTGTAAGGGTTCTTAAGTGGAGTGATGGTGAATGATGAACTCGCTCAAACTGTTAAATATCCACGATATACATGGGGTTGTAAGGGTTCTTAAGTGGAGTGATGGTGAATAATGAACTCGCTCAAGCTCTTAAATATCCACGATATACATGGTACATATAACATAGCACAGACGAGCTTACAACGACGTTTCCGTCCGAACGTGTGACTTTGTAAATGGTCCAAGTGGGAACGAAACGTCGTCATAAGTTCCTCTCTTATGTACAGGTTATTTGTGTATTGTTCCAGTCGCAGTATTGTACCTTTATGTTCTTTATACGTGGTTGTAAAGCCAGCCTGCGGTCTGATGTGTCTAAGGGTACGTGACTGCTCGAGCCTAGCCTGCGTCAGGCACCCTCAAAGCAGGTTCAAACTATCCTCACATAACACCAATGGAAATATGTCACTTTGACTTTTGTAGGTTACCGTAGGTTACCTACACATATGCTGCTATGTATGATAATCTATGTAACTATGTATACCTGAATAAACTTACTTAACAGTATGTGGTGAGTCCGTGGCATCACGGCAGCGTATTTCATGAGTCCGTGGTATCACGGCAGCGTATTTGATGAGTCCGTGGCATCACGGCAGCGTATTTGATGAGTCCGTGGTATCACGGCAGCGTATTTGATGAGTCCGTGGTATCACGGCAGCGTATTTGATGAGTCCGTGGTATCACGGCAGCGTATTTGATGAGTCCGTGGTATCGCGGCAGCGTATTTGATGAGTCCGTGGTATCACGGCAGCGTATTTGATGAGTCCGTGGTATCACGGCAGCGTATTTGATGAGTCCGTGGCATCACGGCAGCGTATTTGGTGAGTCCGTGGTATCACGGCAGCGTATTTGGTGAGTCCGTGGCATCACGGCAGCGTATTTGATGAGTCCGTGGCATCACGGCACCGTATTTGATGAGTCCGTGGTATCACGGCAGCGTATTTGATGAGTCCGTGGCATCACGGCAGCGTATTTGATGAGTCCGTGGTATCACGGCAGCGTATTTGATGAGTCCGTGGTATCACGGCAGCGTATTTGATGAGTCCGTGGTATCACGGCAGCGTATTTGATGAGTCCGTGGTATCACGGCACCGTATTTGGTGAGTCCGTGGCATCACGGCAGCGTATTTGATGAGTCCGTGGCATCACGGCACCGTATTTGGTGAGTCCGTGGTATCACGGCACCGTATTTGATGAGTCCGTGGCATCACGGCAGCGTATTTGATGAGTCCGTGGTATCACGGCAGCGTATTTGATGAGTCCGTGGTATCACGGTAGCGTATTTGGTGAGTCCGTGACGTCACGGCAGCGTATTTGATGAGTCCATGGTATCACGGCAGCGTATTTGATGAGTCCGTGGTATCACGGCAGCGTATTTGATGAGTCCGTGGTATCACGGCACCGTATTTGGTGAGTCCGTGGCATCACGGCAGCGTATTTGATGAGTCCGTGGTATCACGGCAGCGTATTTGATGAGTCCGTGGCATCACGGCAGCGTATTTGGTGAGTCCGTGGTATCACGGCAGCGTATTTGATGAGTCCGTGGCATCACGGCAGCGTATTTGGTGAGTCCGTGGTATCACGGCAGCGTATTTGATGAGTCCGTGGCATCACGGCACCGTATTTGGTGAGTCCGTGGCATCACGGCAGCGTATTTGGTGAGTCCGTGGTATCACGGCAGCGTATTTGATGAGTCCGTGGCATCACGGCACCGTATTTGGTGAGTCCGTGGTATCACGGCACCGTATTTGATGAGTCCGTGGCATCACGGCAGCGTATTTGATGAGTCCGTGGTATCACGGCAGCGTATTTGATGAGTCCGTGGTATCACGGTAGCGTATTTGGTGAGTCCGTGACGTCACGGCAGCGTATTTGATGAGTCCGTGGTATCACGGCAGCGTATTTGATGAGTCCGTGGTATCACGGCAGCGTATTTGATGAGTCCGTGGTATCACGGCACCGTATTTGGTGAGTCCGTGGCATCACGGCAGCGTATTTGATGAGTCCGTGGTATCACGGCAGCGTATTTGATGAGTCCGTGGCATCACGGCAGCGTATTTGGTGAGTCCGTGGTATCACGGCAGCGTATTTGATGAGTCCGTGGCATCACGGCACCGTATTTGGTGAGTCCGTGGTATCACGGCAGCGTATTTGATGAGTCCGTGGCATCACGGCACCGTATTTGGTGAATCCGTGGCATCACGGCAGCGTATTTGGTGAGTCCGTGGTATCACGGCAGCGTATTTGATGAGTCCGTGTCATCACGGCACCGTATTTGGTGAGTCCGTGGTATCACGGCAGCGTATTTGGTGAGTCCGTGGTATCACGGCAGCGTACTTGATGAGTCCGTGGTATCACGGCACCGTATTTGGTGAGTCCGTGGTATCACGGCACCGTATTTGGTGAGTCCGTGGCATCACGGCATCCTAAGTGAATTAGTACCAGTGTTGTGATATATGTAGTTTAGAAACCTGACACTTGGGCAACGTTTTGGAATCTTTACTGAGGAAACGTCTCGGCAGCCAGTGACTTCCTCAGTCCGGTACACAGAAGAATGGTTGAAGGTCAAAAGGAGTTTGAGGTAATCAGTCCCTGGGCCTGGAGTCGAGGTGTTCAATCCACCAGTCTTAATTGACGGACTGAACACATTGACTCCAGGCCCAGGGACTGATTACCTCAAACTACTCATCTTCCACCGTTCTTCTCCTGGACTGAAGAAGCCACTGACGGGTGTAATATTTCCACAATAAAGATTCCCAGATATTGCAATAATGTCTCACTCATCAATGCTCCAGTGTTGTCATCCTTCACATACTCATGCAACAAAACTTTGTTGCACAG
Organism: Cherax destructor; assembly: GCA_009830355.1. Taxonomy (NCBI): domain Eukaryota; kingdom Metazoa; phylum Arthropoda; class Malacostraca; order Decapoda; family Parastacidae; genus Cherax; species Cherax destructor. The sequence continues at coordinate 37,356 of WNWK01010510.1, read as the reverse complement.
CTCTAAATACGACCACAGCTGCAACAGTAATCAACCTAGTTGCAAAGTATATTGCAAAGTATATTCGCCCTACTCGCGAGCGGAGAGTCTGTCCAGCCATCATAGTTTAGCCAACGATATCTCTTTAACATATACCCCTAAAAGATATCCCTTAAAGAGATACCCCTAAAAGATATCTCTTAAAGAAATACCCCTAAAAGATATCCCTTAAAGATATACCCCTAAAAGATATCCCTTAAAGATATACCCCTAAAAGATATCCCTTAAAGAGATACCCCTAAAATATATCCCTTAAAGATATACCCCTAAAAGATATCCCTTAAAGAGATACCCCTAAAAGATATCCCTTAAAGAGATACCTCTAAAAGATATCCCTTAAAGAGATACCCCTAAAAGATATCCCATAAAGAAATACCCCTTAAAGATATCCATTTAACAGAAATCCCTGTGGTTTAGCGCTTCTTTTGATTATAATAATAATAACAGAAATCCCTAAAAAGATATCCCTTTAACAGGAATCCCTAAAAGATCTCCCTTAAACAGATTCCTCCTAAAAAGATATCCCTTAAACAGATACGTCCTAAAAAGATATCCCTTAAACAGATACCTCCTAAAAAGATATCCCCTAAAAAGATATCCCTTAAACAGATACTTAAAATTATATCCCATAAACAGATAGTTGACCCTTAAAATAGTTGACCTTTAACCTACCAGCAAGTCGCTCCCTTCAACCGCTCACATTTTTACATGAAAGTCAATTTTAAGGGTCATTATAGAGGGTGATTACGTGGGAATGTCTCCCTTAAGAAAAGAGTGGTGATGTTGCTGACGTAATGACGTCAATAGGCTCCTCCCACTCCCCCCGGTGGGGTCACATGGCTCCGCCCCCCCCCGGTGTGGTCACTAGTCTCCCCTCCCCAGTGTGGTCACCAGGCTCCTCCCTCTTCCCGGTAAAGTAGGTAATAATGTTACCATTCCCCACCCCCTCCCCAGTGACGTGGGTAGTAACGTTACCAGGCTCCACCCCCCTCCCCAGTGACGTGGGTAGTAATGTTACCAGGCTCCTCTCCCTCCCCAGTGACGTGGGTAGTAACGTTATCAGGCTCCACCCCCTTCCCAGTGACGTGGGTAGAAACGTTACCAGGCTCCACCCCCTCCCCAGTGACGTGGGTAGTAACGTTACCGGGCTCCACCCTCCCCAGTGACGTGGGTAGTAACGTTACCAGGCACCTCCCCCTCCCCAGTGACGTGGGTAGTAACGTTACCAGGCACCTCCCCCTCCCCAGTGACGTGGGTAGTAACGTTACCAGGCACCTCCCCCTCCCCAGTGACGTGGGTAGTAACGTTACCAGGCTCCTCTCCCTTCCCAGTGACGTGGGTAGTAACGTTACCAGGCTCCACCCCCCTCCCCAGTGACGTGGGTAGTAACGTTACCAGGCTCCGGCCCCTTCCCAGTGACGTGGGTAGTAACGTTACCAGGCTCCACCCCTCCCCAGTGACGTGGGTAGTAATGTTACCAGGCTCCTCTCCCTCCCCAGTGACGTGGGTAGTAACGTTACCAGGATCCACCCCTCCCCAGTGACGTGGGTAGTAACGTTACCAGGCTCCTCTCCCTCCCCAGTGACGTGGGTAGTAATGTTACCAGGCTCCTCTCCCTCCCCAGTGACGTGGGTAGTAATGTTACCAGGCTCCTCTCCCTCCCCAGTGACGTGGGTAGTAACGTTACCAGGCTCCACCCCTTCCCCAGTGACGTGGGTAGTAATGTTACCAGGCTCCTCACCCTCCCCAGTGACGTGGGTAGTAACGTTACCAGGCTCCACCCCTCCCCAGTGACGTGGGTAGTAATGTTACCAGGCTCCTCTCCCTCCCCAGTGACGTGGGTAGTAACGTTACCAGGCTCTATCCTCCCGTGACGTGGGTAGTAACGTTACCAGGCTCCACCTTCTCCCCAGTGACGTGGGTAGTAACGTTACCAGGCTCCTCTCTCTCCCCAGTGACGTGGGTAGTAACGTTATCAGCTCCACCCCCTCCCCAGTGACGTGGGTAGTAACGTTACCAGGCTCCTCTCCCTCCCCAGTGACGTGGGTAGTAACGTTACCAGGCTCCTCTCCCTCCTCAGTGACGTGGGTAGTAACGTTACCACTCCACCCCCTCCCCAGTGACGTTTACCTGGAGTTTACCTGGAGAGGGTTTCGAGGGTCAACGGCCCCGCGGCTCGGTCTGAGACCAGGCCTCATGGTGGATCAGCGTCTGATCAACCAGGCTGTTACTGCGGGCCGCACGCAAACTGACGTACGAACCACAGCCCGGTTAGTCAGGTACTGACTTTAGGTGCCTGTCCAGTACCTTCTTGAAGACAGCCAGGGGTCTATTTGTAATCCCCCTAATGTATGCTGGGAGGCAGTTGAACATTCTTGGGCCCCGGACACTTATGGTGTTGTCTCTCAGTGTACTCGTGGCGCCCCTGCTTTTCATCGGGGAAATGCTGCATCTCCTGCCGAGTCTTTTGCTTTCATAGGGAGTGATTTTCGTGTGCAGGTTTGGTACCAATCCCTCCAGGACCTTCCAAGTGTATATTATCATGTATCTCTCTCGCTTGCGTTCCAGGGAATACAGATCAAGGACCTTCAACCGTTCCCAGTAATTTAGGTGCTTTGTCGTACTTATGTGTGCCGTGAAAGTTCTTTGTACACTCTCCAGGTCAGCAATGTCGCCAGCCTTGAAGGGGGCCGTTAGTGTACAGCAGTATTCCAGCCTAGAGAGAACAAGTGATTTGAAGTGTCATCATGGGCTTGGCGTCCCTAGTTTTGAAGGTTCTCATTATCCATCCTATCATTTTCCTAGCCGATGAGGTAGATACATTGTTGTGGTCTTTAAAGGCGAGATCCTCTGACATTATCACTCCCAAGTCCTTCACATTTCTTTTTCGCTCTATTGTATGGTTAGAATTTGTCGTATACCTTGATACATTTTTTATTTCCTCATGTTTTCCATATCTGAGTAGTTGAAATTTCTCCTCGTTGAACTTCATATTGTTTTGAGTGGCCCATTTGAAGATTTGGTTGATGTCCGCTTGGAGTTTTGCAGTGGCTGCAGACGTGGGAAGTAACGTTACCAGGCTCCACCCCCTCCCCAGTGACGTGTGTAGTAACGTTACCAGGTTCCTCTCCCTCCCCAGTGACGTGGGAAGTAACGTTACCAGGCTCCACCCCCTCCCCAGTCACGTGTGTAGTAACGTTACCAGGCTCCTCTCCCTCCCCAGTGACGTGGGTAGTAACGTTACCAGACTCCTCTCCCTCCCCAGTAACGTGGGTAGTAACGTTACCAGGCTCCTCTCCCTCCCCAGTGACGTGGGAAGTAACGTTACCAGGCTCCACCCCTCCCCAGTGACGTGTGTAGTAAAATTACCAGGCTCCTCTCCCTCCCCAGTGACGTGGGTAGTAACGTTACCAGACTCCTCTCCCTCCCCAGTGACGTGGGTAGTAACGTTACCAGGCTCCTCCCTCCCCAGTGACGTGGGTAGTAACGTTACCAGGCTCCTCTCCCTCCCCAGTGACATGGGCAGTAACGTTACCTGGCTCCTCTCCCTCCCCAGTGACGTGGGTAGTAACGTTACCAGGCTCCTCTCCCTCCCCAGTGACGTGGGTAGTAACGTTACCAAGCTCCTCTCCCTCCCCAGTGACATGGGCAGTAAAGTTACCTGGCTCTCTCCCTCCCCAGTGACGTGGGTAGTAACGTTACCAGGCTCCTCTCCCTCCCCAGTGACGTGGGTAGTAACGTTACCAAGCTCCTCTCCCTCCCCAGTGACATGGGCAGTAAAGTTACCTGGCTCCTCTCCCTCCCCAGTGACGTGGGTAGTAACGTTACCTGGCTCCTCTCCCTCCCCAGTGACGTGGGTAGTAACGTTACCAGGCTCCTCTCCCTCCCCAGTGACGTGGGTAGTAACGTTACCAAGCTCCTCCCCCTCCCCAGTGACGTGGGTAGTAACGTTACCAGGCTCCTCTCCCTCTCCAGTGACGTGGGTAGTAACGTTACCAGGCTCCTCTCCCTCCCCAGTGACGTGGGTAGTAACGTTACCAGTGCTCCATTTAATTTTGTTTAATTATAGTAGATATGTTTCTGTGGAATAATGGAAGAGTCTGAGGACATGTTTTTCAATTTGCTTTGCCACTGTACAAGTTTTTGTAATTTTCATATATTAGCAATTCATTCATGTTAATGTATAAAGATAGTTCTTTTATTACAAGGAGACTATTTAAGTGGCCTTATGTGTTTGTATTATAACTGGTTTTGTTTAATTTGTGTTTAGTCTTTAAGTATTTTGGAAGCATATTGATATGTTGTCCTTTATTTATGTACATACTGTACCAGTTGATAGTCACTTACTGACAACTAAAATGTATTCCTGTTTTCTAAATAAAAAAAAAAAGTAACGTTACCAGGCTTCTCCCCCTCCCCAGTGACGTGGGTAGTAACGTTACTTGGCTCCTCTCCCTCCCCAGTGACGTGGGTAGTAACGTTACTAGGCTCCTCCCCCTCCCCAGTGACGTGGGTAGTAACGTTACCAGGCTCCTCCCCCTCCCCAGTGACGTGGGTAGTAACGTTACCAGGCTCCTCTCCCTCCCCAGTGACGTGGGTAGTAACGTTACCAGGCTCCATCCCCTCCCCAGTGACGTGGGTAGTAACGTTACCAGGCTCCTCTCCCTCCCCAGTGACGTGGGTAGTAACGTTACCAGGCTCCTCTCCCTCTCCAGTGACGTGGGTAGTAACGTTACCAGGCTCCTCTCCCTCCTCAGTGACGTGGGTAGTAACGTTACCAGGCTCCTCTCCCTCCCCAGTGACGTGAGTAGTAACGT
>WNWK01010510.1:0-30000 GCA_009830355.1 Cherax destructor | reverse complement strand
CCTGGGTATCTTTATAAGACACGTGTACAACCCTGGGTATCTTTATAAGACACCTGTACAACCCTGGGTATCTTTATAAGACACGTGTACAACACCTGGGTATCTTTATAAGACACGTGTACAATACCTGGGTATCTTTATAAGACACGTGTACAATACCTGGGTATCTTTATAAGACACGTGTACAACACCTGGGTATCTTTATAAGACACGTGTACAACACCTGGGTATCTTTATAAGACACGTGTACAACACCTGGGTATCTTTATAAGACACGTGTACAACACCTGGGTATCTTTATAAGACACGTGTACAACACCTGGGTATCTTTATAAGACACGTGTACAACACCTGGGTATCTTTATAAGACACGTGTACAACACCTGGGTATCTTTATAAGACACGTGTACAACACCTGGGTATCTTCATAAGACACGTGTACAACACCTGGGTATCTTCATAAGACACGTGTACAACACCTGGGTATCTTCATAAGACACGTGTACAACACCTGGGTATCTTTATTGATAAATAAGACATGTGTACAGTTCAACCTGTATTTAAAGTACTCGATATTCTTGTAACCTTTCCCACAAAATATTTCTAATATATATACATTGTAGCGAGATAAAGAATATATATGTTGAGTATTGTATACTTTGTTAGTTGAATCCTAGAAGGGGATTTAGAAGGGGGGATTTAGAAGGGGATTTAGAGGGGAAGGTGATAGCTGTGATATATATCCCACACTGGGGTAAGTGTGTCTCTGAATCCATCATTCCTGAGCCAGGGATTTGTGAGTGATCTCCTCTTCCCCCTTTTCCTTCTCTTCTCCTATTCATCTTCCTCTTCCTCCATTTCCTTCTCCTATTCATCTTACTCTTCCTCCATTTCCTTCTCCTATTCATCTTCCTCTTCCTCCATTTCCTTCTCCTATTCATCTTCCTCTTCCTCCATTTCCTTCTCCTATTCATCTTCCTCTTCCTCCATTTCCTTCTCCTATTCATCTTCCTCTTCCTCCATTTCCTTCTCCTATTCATCTTCCTCTTCCTCCATTTCCTTCTCCTATTCATCTTCCTCCTCACATGATTTTAAATTTACACATTAACATATTTAGAAGCTTTAAACTCGCAGGGGTCATACAACTCCTGAAGGAAGGGTGGACGGGAATCAGTCAGGTCCAGTCCTAAGGAAGGGACAAGTCCAACTCCTTGGAAGAAGAGCCCCTAGCTAGCATCAAGGACTGTAGATGAATGGTTCAGAGAACCGACAAGTTATAAATTAGAAACATATGCAACACTATGCTGTACTTACTACAAGATTGATGGACTGAACACATGGACTCTAGGCCGAGGGACTGATTACCTCAAACTCCTCCTCCTCTTTACACCTTTCTACTTTGTATTGGACTGATGAAGCCACTGTGTGGCGAAACGTTTCCTCAATAAAGATACCCAAGTGTTGCATATGTGTCTAATTCATCAAGGACTCTTCCTGAGAGTCGTGCTAAAAACTTTTTACTTCAGTGTTGACATATTACTGGTGTATATATCCGTGTATATACTGAGAGATGTGTATATCCGTGTATATACTGAGAGGTGTATATCCGTGTATATACTGAGATGTGTATATCCGTGTATATACTGAGAGATGTGTATATCCGTGTATATACTGAGAGGTGTATATCCGTGTATATACTGAGAGATGTGTATATCCGTGTATATACTGAGAGGTGTGTATATCCGTGTATATACTGAGAGATGTGTATATCCGTGTATATACTAAGAGGTGTGTATATACACAGAGGTGTGTATTTCTTAGTGTATTAAAATCCCTATTTTTAGGGATTAAAATATCCCCGAGTGGAAATTAACAGTTGTATTAAAATTAAGACATATATCTTCATAACCCCCCTCCCCCCAAAAAAAGCCTAAATTTGACTTGATAGGCTGTTCTTGCATAATTAACTACCCTTGTGTAGTTGATAGGCTTTAAATAAAAAAAAAGCTCAGTAAGGCTAGGCGTTTAATGGACGTTACTAGGCTTTAAATCCAAAAAAGTCGAATAAGGCTGTTACTAGGCTTTAAATCGAAAAAGTCTAGTAAGGCTAATGCTTCTAGGCTTTTAATACAATTAAAAGTTAATAAGGCTAGGCGTTTTCTAGTGTTTAGAAAATTATTATTTCTCCAACCCATGGATACCCTGGGGCCTCCATGTCACTGGATTAGAGAAATTATAATTTTCTCCAGAACTAGGCTTAAAATCCAAAAAAAGCCTAGTAAGGCTAGGTGTTCAGTGTACATTACAACATGAACCCGGGGAAGGAGGTAAAATTTTACGAAATCTGGACAAAAATATTTTGGGAGTAAATTTATTAAAGTTTGGAATGAAATTTTGAGTCGTATTTGAGAAATAAGGAACGTTTACAAGGAGGGACTATAGGCGACGTTTCGAAACGTTATGGATCATTCTCTTGTCCTATACGACATTTGTCAGGCATGAATCATTCTCTAGTACTAAAAGACGTTTCTATCAGTTCTTCCTGAATCATTCTCTAGGCCTTAAACGACTTTCTAGACCGTTTCGAGCCATAAAACGACGTTTCTATCAGTCTTGAAGCATCATAACGCATTTGAACGACATTGCAGACCTTAGTAGCCCATTCTTAAATCGATCCTATCAAGAAAGCGAACAACATTCTTCTAAGATCACCGATTCGAGAAGGCCATAGAATGGTGCCACTGCAGAATTGTGGTCAGTGTGGCCCTCTAGCAAGCAGACTGACACTCTGAGATGTAAAAAGTGGTGAGTGAGTGGAGGAGGTGCGTGTGGGAACACACAGTTTACATCATGGCTATACTCAACTCTTGCTGTTGTTGGCGATCGGTCAGACGAGGGAGTTACGCCTGTGCTGTCTACTCTATGGTAAGTTGTCTAATTGATTGTAATTGACTGTTTAATTGTTTGTAAATGACTGTTCTTAATTCACTGTTTCTAATTTATTGTAATTGTTTTCGTAATATTCCGTCTTTGGGTATACATGAAGAAATCCAAATATTCTTCCTTGAAGCCTTTTTATCCACTTCTCCGAGGCTATGGGTCCCACAATTTACACCAGAGGTGGACCCCTTTATATATATATATATATATATATATATATATATATATATATATATATATATATATATATATATGATTTCATTGGTTATGTCACTTGCTACATTTTATTTATAACCATTCCATTCATCTACCACTGTCCTTGACAGGAAAATATCTTAGCTAAGAAAATTTCCTAGTATCTCATGGATTCAATTGTTTTTTTTTTCTGTATTTCCATGTTTAGCTTCTTGGTATTCATGTGTGCACGCGTGTGCCTGTATGTTCAAGCCTCATTTTGACTACGTTGTTACTTGTATTTGTATGTACGTACCTGGTTTTTTTTTTATCTGTACGAGTATTTGTCATTGTATTTGTACCTTTGTGATGGCGTTATGGTAGTTGAAAGCTGGAAAAGTGTCGTCCTGGTTGCCCTAACCAATCTCCGTGACAACCACCAACCAGAAGATTGGTATCTTATGATTTCAAGTATATCTACATGGAGGGTGTTCCGGGGGTCAACGCCCCCGCGGCCCAGTCATTGATCAGGCCTCGTGGTGGATCAGGACCTGATCAACCAGGCTGGTACTGCTGGCTGCACGTAGTCCAACGTAGGAACCACATCCCGGCTGGTCAGGTACTGACTTAGTGCCTATCCAGCGCCGCCATGAAGGCAGTCAGGGGTCTATTATGTATGCCGGGAGGCGATTGTTTACATGCGAGTCGAATGATTCTGTATTGTTGCGAGACTAGGGGTGAAACTCTCGAAAGCTTTCAAAGGTACATCAAAGGTGGCTTAGAAGCACACGTTAGCAAACACTAGGACATAGTTATTAGAAAACGTTTCGGTCCTAGAACCTTGATCACTTCTAACACAAACACAACCTAATATACTCGAGCATTATTGTTGAAAACATTGTAAAATATCGACAAGTTGAAAATTAAGACACATGTACGACAGCTGGTTATCTATATTGATGAAACTTTCATCAATAAAGATACCCAACTGTTGCACACATGTGTATTAAGACACATGTATGATAGCTGGGTATCTTTATTGATGAAACTTTCATCAATAAAGATACCCAACTGTTGCACATATGTGTATTAAGACACATGTACGATAGCTGGGTATCTTTATTGATGAAACTTTTCATCAATAAAGATACCCAACTGTACATATGTGATTGACACATCATAGTGGTATCTTTATTGATGAAACTTTCATCAATAAAGATACTAACTAGTTACTATGTGTATTAAACACATTCGATGTATCTTTATTGATGAAACTTTCATCAATAAAGATACCCAACTGTTGCACATGTGTATTAAGACACATGTATGATAGCTGGGTATCTTTATTGATGAAACTTTCATCAATAAAGATACCCAACTGTTGCACATATGTGTATTAAGACACATGTACAACAGCTGGGTATCTATATTGATGAAACTTTTCATCAATAAAGCTACCCAAGTGTTGTACATGTGTGTTAATCTTCATACACAGCCCGGCCCAGCACCACCTACAGGAGTCACGTGATCACATTGTTTACCTGTGCTCGTCTCAGTGTCATAGTTCGTCACTGTGTCAGTTTAAATCAATGTTTTCAACGTCTCCATATTTAGGAAGAAAGTATTTCTTCCTAATTATCAGTTTTGACGGGGATAAATGCTTGACAGGTTTTACATATACCGAATATGAATGAAATGGATTTGATTCAGTGAGCTGTTGGTGAAGGTACATCGTTACACACACCTCACTCTTCTCCTATACTTACTCCCTTTTTAACTTCTGTATGTTCGAAGTGGTCAGTAATAATAATAATAATATCTTTATTTCTACAAGTACATGATACAACTTATACAGACCATAGCTGACATCAATGACATACTACTACGTATATAGAAAGCTCCTTCTTATGCTGAGCATTTCCCGCAAATTAGATCAGTTTTGTCCCAGGATGCGACCCACACCAGTCCACTAACACCCAGGTACCCATTTTACTGATGGGTGAACATAGACAACCGGTGTAAAGAAACACGCCCAATGTTTCTACCCTCGCTTGGAATCGAACCCTGACACTCGCCGTGTGAAGCGAGAGCTTTAGCCACCAGGCTAATATGTCCTAGTGTTTGTTTACCTGTCTTTCTAAACCAATATATCGGTATCTACTACCAAGGTTTATGCTATTAAAGGTAGTAGATACTTTGTGTTGATGGCTGTAGAGATGATGGTCGCTGCTCCTTGATCACACTAAGTGAGGGGTCTTGATGCCGGTGAAAGTCCCTTGATTTAAGGATTGTTTTGCCCTTAACTGGAGCAGAGTTGGTTACCTGCTGATGAATGAGACACTTGTACAACACCTGGATATCTTTATTGTGGGAACGTTTCAACCACCAGTGTCTTCCTCAGTCCAGTAGAGAGAGAGGAATGGTTGAAGATCAGGAGGAGTTTGAGGTAATCAGTCCCTCAGCCTGGAGTCGATGTGATCAGTCAATCTTGATAAAATTGATAGACTGATCAAGACTGATAGACTGAACATATCGACACCAGGCTGATTACCTCAAACTCCTCCTGATCTTCAACCATTCTTCTCTGTTTTGGGCTAAGGAAGCAGCTGGTGTCTCATTCATTTGAACCATCTATCTACATGGTTACCTGCTGTACCCCAGGCGTGGTGTCAGCCTTGTGGGTCTAGTGCTTTTCAAGAATTTATTGAAGGTGGTTAGGGAGTGTGTGGAGCCTGGTTGAGTAGCTAAGATATCCCCAGGCATCCACAGCCTCTCCCTCCAGTGTATAATTGGTAAACAATACCCATACGTAGTTAAGACATACATGCAACACTTGCGTGTCTTTCCTAACGTAACGTTTCGCGCCTTGAACACCCTTCTTCAGTCCAATACACTTGAAGCAGTAAAAAAGGTAAATATGAGGTAGTCAGTCCCTCAGTCTCTCCCTCGCATAAATCCTCCTCTCTCTCTCACCCAGATCTTCCTCTCTCCCTCGCCCAGATCTTCCTCTCTCCCTCACCCAGATCTTTCTCTCTCCCTCACCCAGATCTTCCTCTCTCCCTCACCCAGATCTTCCTCTCTCCCTCGCCCAGATCTTCCTCTCTCCCTCACCCAGATCTTCCTCTCTCCCTCACCCAGATCTTCCTCTCAACCACCCAGATCTTCCTCTCTCCCTCACCCAGATCTTCCTCTCTCCCTCACCCAGATCTTCCTCTCTCCCTCACCCAGATCTTCCTCTCTCCCTCACCCAGATTTTCCTCTCTCCCTCACCCAGATCTTCCTCTCTCCCTCACCCAGATGCTTTCTCTCTCCCTCACCCAGATCTTCCTCTCTCCCTCACCCAGATCTTCCTCTCTCCCTCACCCAGATCTTCCTCTCACCCCCAGATCTTCCTCTCTCCTCACCCAGATCTTCCTCTCTCCCACCCAGATCTTCCTCTCCCTCACCCAGATCTTCCTCTCTCCCTCACCCAGATCTTCCTCTCTCCCTCACCCAGATTTTCCTCTCTCCCTCACCCAGATCTTCCTCTCTCCCTCACCCAGATCTTCCTCTCTCCCTCACCCAGATCTTCCTCTCTCCCTCACCCAGATCTTCCTCTCTCCCTCACCCAGATCTTCCTCTCTCCCTCACCCAGATCTTCCTCTCTCCCTCACCCAGATCTTCCTCTCTCCCTCACCCAGATCTTCCTCTCTCAACCACCCAGATCTTCCTCTCTCCCTCACCCAGATCTTCCTCTCTCAACCACCCAGATCTTCCTCTCTCAACCACCCAGATCTTCCTCTCTCCTACCCAGATCTTCCTCTCTCAACACCCAGATCTTCTCTCTCAACCACCCGATCTTCTCTCTCTACCCTGATCTTCCTTCTCAACCACCGATCTTCCTCTCTCTCATAGATCTTCTCTCTCACTACCCGATCTTCCCTCTACCCAGATCTTCCCTCTCCCTCACCAGATCTTCCTCTCTCAACCACCGATCTTCCTCTCTCCTCACCTAGTCTTCCTCTCTAACCACCGGATCTTCCTCTCTCTCACCCGATCTTCCTCTGTCAGTCACCAGATCTTCTCTCTCAACCACTGGATCTTCTCTCTCCTCACCCAGATCTTCTTTACACTGTATTTCCTTGTGTGTTGTCTGTGTAACTGCTATCAGTATGTGTGTTTTATGTATGTGTGTGTGTGTATGTAGTATGTGTGTGTGTGTAGATATGATGTGTTGTGTATGTATGTGTATATGTGTGTGTGTATGTATGTATGTGTGTGTGTGTATGTATGTGTGTGTGTGTATGTAGGTATGTGTGTGTGTGTGTGTATATGTAGGTATGTGTGTGTGTGTGTATGTATGTTGTGTATGTTGTGTATGTATGTGTGTGTGATGTATGTGGTATGTGTATGTGTGTGTGTTATGTAGGTATGTGTGTGTTATGGTAGTGTGTAGCTGTGTTATGGTAGGTCATTGGTGTGTTAAATTGTATGAGTGTATTGTGTGTGTATGTGTGTGTGTTGTAGTTGTGTGTGTGTGTATGTGTGTGTGTATGTATGTATGTGTGTGTGTGTGTGTGTGTGTGTGTAGTATGTATGTGTGTGTGTGTGTATGTATGTGTGTGTGTGTATGTAGGTGTGTTGTGTTGTGTGTGTGTGTATGTATTTTATGTGTGTTTTGTGTGTATGTATGTATGTGTGTGTGTGTATGTATGTGTGTGTGTGTATGTATGTGTGTGTATGTAGTGTGTGTGATGTATGTGTGTGTATGTATGTGTATGTATGTGTGTGTGTATGTATGTGTGTGTATGTAGGTATGTGTGTGTGTGTATGTGTGTGTGTATGTATGTATGTGTGTGTGTGTGTATGTGTGTGTGTATGTAGGTATGTGTGTGTGTGTATGTGTGTGTATGTATGTGTGTGTGTATGTATGTATGTGTGTGTGTGTGTGCGTGTGTGTGCGTGTGTGTGTGCGTGTGTGTGTGTGCGCGTGTGTGTGTGCGCGTGTGTGTGTACTCACCTAATTGTACTCACCTAATTGTGGTTGCAGGGGTCGAGACTCAGCTCCTGGCCCCGCCTCTTCGCTGTCCGCTACTGGGTCTCTGCTCTCCCTGCTCCATGAGCTTTATCATACCTTGTCTTAAAACTATGTATGGTTCCTGCCTCCACTATATCTTTCTCTAGACTATTCCACTTCCTGACTACTCTGTGGCTGAAGAAATGCTTCCTAACATCCCTTTGACTCATCTGAGTCTTCAGCTTCCAGTTGTGTCCCCTTGTTTCTGTGTTTCCTCTCTGGAACATCCTGTCACTGTCTACCTTGTCGATTCCCCGCAGTATTTTATATGTCGTTATCATGTCTCCTCTGACCCTTCTTTCCTCCAGTGTTGTTAGTCCTATTTCCCTCAACCTTTCTTCATAGACAGACCCTGAGTTGTGGAACTAACCTTGTCGCAAACCTTTGCACTTTCTCTAGTTTCTTTACGTGCTTGACCAGGTGTGGGTTCCAGACTGGTGCTGCATATTCTAGTATGGGCCTGACGTACACGGTGTACAGTATCTTGAACGATTCCTTGTTAAGGTAACGGAACGCTAATCTTAGGTTTGCCAGACGCCCATATGCTGCCCAGTTATCTGGTAGATGTGTGCCTCCGGAGACGTGTGTGTGTGTGTGCGTGTCATTAAGACTGCCACTGTTGACCACTAGTCAAGAATACTTTTAATACCACAAAAGGGGGATGGGAGCAAAGTGAGTGTACACACACAGAAAGACACACCTCTCAGTGTATACACTGAGAGAGAGAGCCACAGCACAAGCAAGGAAGCATACACAAAAATCGTAGTTTCAATAACAAAGGGCTTCCTGATACTGAGTAAGAGGATTCGTTCTTGTCTGTGTGGAATAGCTCCCAGATCGTCCTTGTGCTGGTAATTTCGCAGTGTATACACAGACCAAGCCTTTCTCTTCATGCTTGAGTGCTCCCAAGAAACACACTCTTTCACTCGGGGGTTTACACAAACGTGTATTGAAGGCGGCTTTAGTGAGTGCAGGATCGAGTGGTGCTAGTCGGAAGGTAGTGGTGGTGGTAGTGGGAAGGTAGTGGTGGTGGTAGTGATGGTAGTGGGAAGGTAGTGGTGGTGAGTGGTGGTAGTGGGAAGGTAGTGGTGGTGGTAGTGGGAAGGTAGTGGTGGTGGTAGTGGGAAGGTAGTGGTGGTAGGATGGTAGTGGGAAGGTAGTGGTGGTGAGTGGTGGTAGTGGGAAGGTAGTGGTGGTGGTAGTGGGAAGGTAGTGGTGGTGGTAGTGGGAAGGTAGTGGTGGTGGTAGTGATGGTAGTGGGAAGGTAGTGATGATGATAGTGATGGTAGTGGGAAGGTAGTGGTGGTGGTAGTGATGGTAGTGGGAAGGTTGTGATGGTGGTACCGATGGTAGTGGGAAGGTAGTGGTGGTGAGTGGTGATAGTGGGAAGGTAGTGGTGGTGGTAGTGGGAAGGTAGTAGTGGTGATAGTGATGGTAGTGGGAAGGTAGTGGTGGTGGTAGTGATGGTAGTGGGAAGGTAGTGCTGGTGATACCGATGGTAGTGTGAAGGTAGTCGTGGTGAGTTGTGATAGTGGAAGGTAGTCGTGGTGAGTTGTGATAGTGGGAAGGTAGTGGTGGTGGTAGTGGGAAGGTAGTGGTGGTGATAGTGATGGTAGTGGGAAGGTAGTGGTGGTGATAGTGATGGTAGTGGGAAGGTAGTCGTGGTGAGTGGTGATAGTGGGAAGGTAGTGGTGGTGGTAGTGGGAAGGTAGTGGTGGTGGTAGTGGGAAGGTAGTAGTTGGATAGTAATGGTGTAGTGGGAAGGTAGTGGTGGTGATAGTGATGGTAGTGGAAGGTAGTGGTGGTGAGTGGTGGTAAGTAGTGGTGGTGTAGTGGTGGTAGTGGTGGTGATAGTGGATAGGTGATGTGTGGGAAGGTAGGGGTTGGTGATAGTGGGAAGGTAGTGGTGGTGATAGTATGGTAGGGAAAGGTAGTGGTGGTGATAGTGAGTGGAGGTAGTGGAAGGTTAGTGGGATAGGGGGGATAGTGATGGTAGTGGGAAGGTAGTGGTGGTGATAGTGATGGTAGTGGGAAGGTAGTGGTGTAGTGATGGTATGGAAGGTAGTGGTGGTGATAGTGATGGTAGTGGAAGTAGTGGTATAGATGGTGGTGAAGGTAGTGTGTGGTAGATGGGAAGGTAATGGTGGTGATAGTGATGGTAGTAGGAAGGTAGTGGTGGTGGTAGTGATGGTAGTGGGAAGGTAGTGGTGGTGATAGTGATGGTAGTGGGGTAGTGAGTAGTGGTGGTGGTAGTGTGGTAGTGGGAAGGTAGTGGTGGTGATAGTGATGGTAGGGGTATAGTGGTGGTGGTAGTGTGGTAGTGGGAAGAGTAGTGGATGGTGTGGAGTAGTGGTGGTGGTAGTGATGGTGGTGATAGTGGGGTGGTAGTGTGGTAGTGGGAAGTAGTGATGGTAGTGGGTGAGTAGTGAGTGGTGGTGAGTTGTGGTAGTGGGAAGGTGGTAGTGGTGGTGTTAGTGGTGGTAGTGGGAAGGTAGTGGTGGTGATAGTGATGGTAGTGGGGGTGATAGTGGTGGTAGTGGGAAGGTATTGGTGGTGATAGTGATGGTAGTGGGGGTGATAGTGGTGGTAGTGGTGGTGATAGTGATGGTAGTGGGAAGGTAGTGGTGGTGATAGTGATGGTAGTGGGGGTGATAGTGGTGGTAGTGGTGGTGATAGTGATGGTAGTGGGGGTGATGGTAGTAGTGGTGGTGATAGTGATGGTAGTGGGGGTGATGGTAGTAGTGGTGGTGATAGTGATGGTAGTGGGAAGGTAGTGTGTGAGACCTGTACCCACTCTGCCTGAGGTATCCCAGCAAGTGAACACGTCTCCTGTATTATCACAGTGCTTAACAAAATAGGGAATAGCATAAGAAGGTACAAATAAAAATGGGAACTATGGCTATCGTTTACTTAATATCATAGAGCGAGAATACATTATATCCTGATGGAGAATTACATACAATAACCATTGACCTATGAGACTTATTACCAGGGGGAAGAGTAGATGTTATCAGTAACACGGACTTATACTCTTAATTCACCAACCAGCTGACCCGAGATTCGCAACGCGTGGCCCACTGCACACCCGCTGTCCAGAGACCTGCTCACTGGACCTGTCACCATCCTCTCTGTCGACCAGCATAACAGTTGTTCTCTGGTGCAAAGCCTCCTTACCCGCCATTTCTCCTTAAAACTAAATATCTGGCTCCAGTGCCTTCCCTACTTCTACTAGAAATGCACTAGCTGGTATTAGCTGGTAGGTTTCATTGATACGGGAAGCCAGGTGTCAATAATTAAGCAAGACGTTTGTAATAACTGAAGGGGTTGTAAGATAAGTAAAGCTAAGAAAGATATTACTGCGGTAAATGATAAAGATATTAATTTTAAGGGACAAACAGACCTATACTTTGAACTGGGTGAAAGTTATAAAGTTCACGCTTGTTTAGTAGTGTCTGGAGTAAGGTTTGACTTCCTCTTGTCATATGGCAAAGGAAGGGGAACCAGTCGGCTGAGACTGAATGAGGCTTCCTTTACAATAAAGTTCGTAGAACATCCCTCAGTAGTAGCTTCTGAGTAGGAGTAATAAATTATTCAAGGCCCCATCTAAATCACTTTTCCAAGTGCAGTTATGTAATGTGAAGTGTTCAGACGCAGACTGTGCAGTTCATGTATTATATAACCAAGTATGTCCACCAAATACATTCAAGTTCATTAAAGGTTCAGTTGGAAGGAAGGTAGAACCAGGAAGTATCCTACAATTTGCTGGGAAGCTAGAGTCCTTCCTGGTGCCTCATCATCTAGCCCAGGTGCTGGGAAGCTAGAGTCCTTCCTGGTGCCTCATCATCTAGCCCAGGTGCTGGGAAGCTAGAGTCCTTCCTGGTGCCTCATCATCTAGCCCAGGTGCTGGGAAGCTAGAGTCCTTCCTGGTGCCTCATCATCTAGCCCAGGTGCTGGGAAGCTAGAGTCCTTCCTGGTGCCTCATCATCTAGCCCAGGTGCTGGGAAGCTAGAGTCCTTCCTGGTGCCTCATCATCTAGCCCAGGTGCTGGGAAGCTAGAGTCCTTCCTGGTGCCTCATCATCTAGCCCAGGTGCTGGGAAGCTAGAGTCCTTCCTGGTGCCTCATCATCTAGCCCAGGTGCTGGGAGGCTAGAGTCCTTCCTGGTGCCTCATCATCTAGCCTGGTTTCTGAGAAAAGAAATATCAAGAAGCATAAATAATAGGAGTCCTCAGGTTGTTCTTCAACTCTATATATCCTTGGTTAGGCCTCATCTAGATTATGCTGCACAGTTTTGGTCACCGTATTACAGAATGGATATAAATGCTCTGGAAAACGTACAAAGGAGGATGACTAAGTTGATCCCATGTATCAGAAATCTTGCCTATGAGGATAGACTAAGGGCCCTGAATCTGCACTCTCTAGAAAGGCGTAGAATTAGGGGGGATATGATTGAGGTGTATAAATGGAAAACAGGAATAAATAAAGGGGATGTAAATAGCGTGCTAAAAATATCTAGTATTGACAGGACTCGCAGCAATGGCTTTAAGTTGGATAAATTCAGATTCAGGAAGGATATAGGAAAGCATTGGTTTGGTAATAGAGTTGTCGATGAGTGGAACAAACTCCCGAGTACAGTTATAGAGGCTAAAACGTTGTGTAGTTTTAAAAATAGGCTAGATAAACATATGAGTGGGTGCGGGTGGGTGTGAGTTGGTCCTGACTAGCTTGCGCTACTAGGTCAGATGCCGTGTTCCTTCCTTAAGTGAATGTAACCTGACCTGGATGGGTCGGGGCATTGGCTTAAGCCGGTGGGAGACTTGGACCTGCCTCGCATGGGCCAGTAGGCCTGCTGCAGTGTTCCCTCTTTCTTATGTTCTTATGTTCTTAATACCAGTAATAAATCTGACAAGCAAAACGTTAAGATTCAAGAATGGAAGAAGGTTAACATCAGCTGAGATTATCTCCAAAGACTTAATTGTTGAACCTGACCCCGTTAAGCTACCTGCCCACGGTCAACTGCGAGGTGTACTGATTATGCTGCCTTGTGGTAGTTGAGAAGGCTGACGGAAATATATGTAATTGAATACTTTTGTATTATGTTGTGTAATTTTGTCTTTGTATTGTAATATAATTAAGAGTTTAGGATTAAAATAGTATAATAACTTAGTACAAATTGTCCTAGTTCTCAGATATTTTAAACTGGGGGACAAAGGTGGATATGATGAAGTCAGTGTGCTTGTGAGGTCTACCTAATCACTTGTCCTTCGTAAATAGCTGTCAGACACGCCTCTCGACTTAAGTCTCAGGTCTTTTGTCTTTTGGACTAGCGTCAGGTTTCGGCGTCAGGTCAAAGCACGTGGTGCACTCCTCATTGGTGGGATGCTTGGAGGACCATATAAGGCCGAGGAAACAACTAGAGAGGATAAAGCTCTGGCCTGTGTGCAGAGCTCTGGCCTGTGTGCAGAGCTCTGGGCACGAGATTCTAGCAGAGCTGCTGCCGGTGTGCAGAGCTCTTGCAGAAGGGTGCTGGAGTCTCTCTGGAGGAGACTGTTGGAGACACTGGACAGAGTACTGGCTTGGAGCAGTGCTCGTGTAGGTCTTGGGACCTGTGGCTAGAAGTGTGACTGAGTTCCTGTGGTGAACTGTCCTCTGAACTATATTGTAAGTTATATTATGTTTCGTCAGTTGATTGTATTCCCTGTCTCCCTACTTATATGTACAATCCCCATTAAACTCAATAGTGTTCTCCTGTTCCTAAATGTATTATTATACAAGGACCTAAATAAACTGTGTTTGAGTGGAATAGTAATATTCACTGTCCCCGTTAAATTCTTATTATTCTTTATTCTTATACTTTATTTTATTATTTATATTTCAAGTACTGAGAGGGTGAGTAGTGTTAGGTGGTAATGAGAGGTGATGGTGTAGTCACCAGTGACCTCACATTACCTCCGCTCCTGTCAGCCTCACCTCTCCTGCCTACTCACTTCCTCCCTTTACTCGCATATTCCCCAATTATCCCTAAAGTTCCTTACCCCCCTACATGACAAGTGATGGTAGTGGGAAGGTAGTGGTGGTAGTGGGAAGGTAGTGGTGGTAGTGGGAAGGTAGTGGTGGTGATAGTGATGGTAGTGGGAAGGTAGTGGTGTTAAATAGTGATAGTAGTGGGAAGGTAGTGGTGGTGATAGTGATGGTAGTGGGAAGGTAGTGGTGTTAAATAGTGATGGTAGTGGTGGTGATAGTGATGGTAGTGGTGGTGATAGTGATGGTAGTGGTGGTGATAGTGATGGTAGTGGGAAGATAGTGGTAGTTGTAGGTGATAGTTCATGGGGTGAGTCCACCCTCAGACTATCCATCTACTGAGATCTACATTACCTAGACCGAGGACTATCGTGTACTAGTTGGATGTTAAAGTCGTATTGTTTATAGAAGTAGTGGTTGTTTTAATTAATTGTGGTAGCTTTGTGGTGGTTTCTGGTTGTGGTAGATAATGAGACAGATGTGTCGTCTGTGTCGCAAAGTTTCGTTATTTGAGAACGTATAACGAAGCAATCTGAAGACTTGGTCTTGCTCTGAAACATTGGCAGAGTCTTGGAGAGTTAACAAGGGATACGAACCTATCAAGATAAGATCACCAGAGATCACCCACACAAAAGATACAAGAATGTCTTTGTGGGGACAATTCTCTGTCCTTGTTGTGGGAACAATTATCTGTCCTTGTTGTGGGAACAATTCTCTGGCCTTGTTGTGGGGACAATTCTCTGTCCATGTTGTGGGAACAATTCTCTGTCCTTGTTGTGGGAACCATTCTCTGTCCTTGTTGTGGGAACAATTATCTGTCCTTGTTGTGGGGACAATTATCTGTCCTTGTTGTGGGGACAATTCTCTGTCCTTGTTGTGGGACAATTCTCTGTCCTTGTTGTGGGGACAATTCTCTGTCCTTGTTGTGGGAACAATTCTCTGTCCTTGTTGTGGGGACAATTCTCTGTCCTTGTTGTGGGAACCATTCTCTGTCCTTGTTGTGGGAACAATTCTCTGTCCTTGTTGTGGGAACAATTATCTGTCCTTGTTGTGGGGACAATTCTCTGTCCTTGTTGTGGGGACAATTCTCTGTCCTTGTTGTGGGAACAATTATCTGTCCTTGTTGTGGGAACAATTATCTGTCCTTGTTGTGGGAACAATTATCTGTCCTTGTTGTGGGAACCATTCTCTGTCCTTGTTGTGGGAACCATTCTCTGTCCTTGTTGTGGGAACCATTCTCTGTCCTTGTTGTGGGGACAATTCTCTGTCCTTGTTGTGGGGACAATTCTCTGTCCTTGTTGTGGAGACAATTCTCTGTCCTTGTTGTGGGGACAATTCTCTGTCCTTGTTGTGGGGACAATTCTCTGTCCTTGTTGTGGGGACAATTCTCTGTCCTTGTTGTGGGGACAATTCTCTGTCCTTGTTGTGGGGACAATTCTCTGTCCTTGTTGTGGGGACAATTCTCTGTCCTTGTTGTGGGGACAATTCTCTGTCCTTGTTGTGGGGACAATTCTCTGTCCTTGTTGTGGGGACAATTCTCTGTCCTTGTTGTGGGGACAATTCTCTGTCCTTGTTGTGGGGACAATTCTCTGTCCTTGTTGTGGGGACAATTCTCTGTCCTTGTTGTGGGACAATTCTCTGTCCTTGTTGTGGGGACAATTCTCTGTCCTTGTTGTGGGGACAATTCTCTGTCCTTGTTGTGGGGACAATTCTCTGTCCTTGTTGTGGGGACAATTCTCTGTCCTTGTTGTGGGGACAATTCTCTGTCCTTGTTGTGGGGACAATTCTCTGTCCTTGTTGTGGGGACAATTCTCTGTCCTTGTTGTGGGGACAATTCTCTGTCCTTGTTGTGGGGACAATTCTCTGTCCTTGTTGTGGGGACAATTCTCTGTCCTTGTTGTGGGGACAATTCTCTGTGCTTGTTCTGGGGACAATTCTCTGTGCTTGTTGTGGGGACAATTCTCTGTCCTTGTTGTGGGGACAATTCTCTGTCCTTGTTGTGGGGACAATTCTATCTACGAACATGCATAAACACAATTCTATCTTTGAACAGAGATACAGATAATTGTGTTGTGGTCCGTCATTACACACGACAGAAACAGCACTGGTCTTAAGAAAGAACCTTGTACAACTTCACTTGTACTCCCAGTCTGACACACCTTCCCAGAAAAATACTCCATTTTTTTTATTTACCTCCATGTCGATGGAGGTAAATAAATTATAACTTGTCGGTTCTCTGAACCATTCATCTACATCCTGTCTGACACAGCAACAGCTTGGGATCTTGATACAAACGAATTCTTCTACACTTGTCCAACCTTTGGACGAAGACCTACTTAGAATAGTGGATGGTACTACTATGACCCCGCCTCCTGCTGCTTCATCTCACCTGATTACAGCATATAAGCCACCTCTACGGCCTTGTGCTACACTTCTAACAAGATTGATGGACTGAACACATGGACTCTAGGCCGAGGGACTGATAACCTCAAACTCCTCCTCTCCTTACACCTTTCTACTTTGTATTGGACTGATGAAGCCACTGTGTGGCGAAACGTTTCCTCAATAAAGATACCCAAGTGTTGCATATGTGTCTAATTTATAACCTCCATGTCATTAAGTAGTGTACTCATTTGTGGTTGAAGGGGTCGAGTCACAGCTTCTCTCTCCACTCTCTCCCTGCTCCAAGGGATTTGTCTTTACTCCTCAGGTTTCAATCCAGTCTCTTGTGAGGTTCTGTATCATAGTGTTTCTTGTAGTCCAAGAATGTGCAGTCAACCCCTCCCTCTTACTTGCTTCACTTACGAAGCAAAAGAATTACACACACGTGTAACATCTGTATATCTTTATTGTGAAGAATTACACACACGTGTAACATCTGTGTATCTTTATTGTGAAGAATTAGACACATGTGCAACATCTGGGTATCTTTATTGTAGACGTTTCGCCCTCCAGTGGCTTTATCAATACAAGTTCAAGGACATAATTGTATTGTACATGACTGGTATACAATACCGACGAGATGAATTAGACGACTGCGAGGCCTGGTCTCGGACCGGGACGCGGGGGAGTTGACCCCCGAAACATAAGAAAGGAGGAACACTGCAGAAGGAAATGTTAGCCCATACTAGGCAGGTCCTTCACAATCCATCCCACTAACAGAATATTTTGCTCATCCCAATTTTCAATGCTACCCAAGAAATAAGCTTTGATAACTATTTACTCATGTGCGAGTCCCACTCAAATCCAACCCCTCTCACTCATGAATTTATCCAACCTAAATTTGAAACTACCCAAGGTTCTAGCTTCAATAACCCTACTAGGCAGACTGTTCCACTCATCAACTACCCTATTTCCAAACCAATACTTTCCTATATCTTTTCTAAATCTAAACTTATCTAACTTGAATCCATTATTGCGGGTTCTCTCTTTGTTCTCTCTTTGTTAATACCCATTTTTCACTTGTATACCTCGATCATGTCTCCCCTCATTCTACGTCTTACAAGTGAATGTAATTTAAGGGTCTTCAATCTTTCTTCATACGAAAGATTTCTAATGCTATGTATTAATTTAGTCATTCTACGCTGAATGTTTTCTAACGAATTTATGTCCATTCTGTAATATGGAGTATGATAAATATGAATACAAATAAGTTTCATGAAGACTATCAAAGGTATAAAAACCTCAAATGAAAAGTTTGAGTAAGCAACACACTATACAGTCGCCAAATATTGGCACTAACAAAAGTATTTTTGGCAATTACAAATCGATTTTTTTGCCGATTACTGAGCTGCGTAATCTAGGTGAGGCCTTACTAATGATGTATAAAGGATGGAAATAAATGGTATAAAATACCGACACAATGGAAAAATAAACACATAAGCAGTATAATGTGATCCTTTATTGACAACGTTTCGCCCACACAGTGGGCTTTATCGAGTCACAAACAGATCTACCTGGAAAATGAGCAACATAGAGATATATATAGGGTACAGTCAGGTGGAGAATGCTGGGTCAGGTGGAGAAAGCTGCATGTGAGTCTTAAAAGTAGTGTGAAAACATAGTGTGACTTAAAGGACCTGCAGTGTACCATTCTTGAGTTCTAGGTGGGATAGCGTTGAAGAAGTTTCTTGGCAATAGGTTCAGCTATGTTGTAGAAGCCGTTGTTCTGGTTGAAGTTGTTGGACATACAGATGAGTGATGATTCTAGGATTCTTCGGTATTGCGTGTTGTCTTCTCTGGCGATGAGTCTTGCGTTTCTGTAGTTGATTAAATGGTTGTGTAAATTTCGGTGTTGAACACAGGCATTTCTTGAGTCGTCAGATCTGCCTGCGTACTGGTGTTCTGAAATGCGTGTTTGTAGGTCTCTGGATGTTTCGCCAACGTATAATTTGCTGCAGCCATTACAAGGATTGTGTATACCCCTGCCGTGGATTGAAGCTTTTCCTGTCTGTTACTGGTAATGTCCTTAATGGTGGTGGATGTGGAGGTGGATACTCGGAATGAGGTCTTAGAAAAATGTTGGAAACTTGTTTGGAAATGGAGTTGGTGGGAAGGACTATGTATCTCTTCTCAGCAGTGTCTTCTCTGGGTGTGTTGAAGATGTTTAATGCCCGTCGTCTGCAGTCTCTAATGAAGTGACGAGGATAGTGAAGTTTGGAAAAAACACCAGTACGCAGGCAGATCTGACGACTCAAGAAATGCCTGTGTTCAACACCGAAATTTACACAACCATTTAATCAACTACAGAAACGCAAGACTCATCGCCAGAGAAGACAACACGCAATACCGAAGAATCCTAGAATCATCACTCATCTGTATGTCCAACAACTTTAACCAGAACAACGGCTTCTACAACATAGCTGAACCTATTGCCAAGAAACTTCTTCAACGCTATCCCACCTAGAACTCAAGAATGGTACACTGCAGGTCCTTTAAGTCACACTATGTTTTCACACTACTTTTAAGACATATATATCTCTATGTTGCTCATTTTCCAGGTAGATCTGTCTGTGACTCGATAAAGCCCACTGCGTGGGCGAAACGTTGTCAATAAAGGATCACATTATACTGCTTATGTGTTTATTTTTCCAATGATGTATAAAGCTGTAATATAACCTCTGGACTTCTGTTGCTTACACATCTTGATATAAATCCCAGTAATCTGTTTGCCTTATTGTGTACGCTTAGGCATTGTTGTCTTGGTTTAAGGTTGTTGCTTACCATAACCTGTAATAATATTGGTAGAATTACCGACAATATGTTAAGTAAAAGGACACAAATGCAACTAATGTGACATTTTATTGTGGCAACGTTTCGCTCTCCAGGAGCTTTTTCAAGCCGTTACAAGCGATACATGGACACAGAGGGTATATATATACTCTATAAAGGATCTAACCAGGACAAAAACCAAGCACCTTGAACCAGTCAACGCAGGGGTCTACACTATACCCTATGGAGGCTGCGACAGAATTTATGTAGGAGAAACAGCAAGAAACCTGAACAACGCCTGCGTACAACACCGAAATTCCAACAATCATCTCATGAAATTCAAAGACGCCCGACTAGTAATCAAAGAAACTAATTTCCGTAGACGCAAGTGCCTTGAATCAGCAAGGCACATATCAAGGAGAATGATATGTGCTCTATTTTTAATAATTATTTTCTCTCGGTTTTCACACAGGAAGACATTAATAATATCCCAGTAATTAATTTTTACAGAGGCCCAGAAGAAGATAAATTATGTAATATCACAGTCACTAGCGAAATGGTTATGAAACAACTAGACCGACTGAAACAAAATAAATCGCCCGGGTCCTGATGAGCTTTTGCAAGGGTTCTTAAGGAATGCAAATGGAACTCTGTGAACCAATATCTAACATTTGTAATTTATCTCTTCAAACAGGTGTAGTGTCTGATATGTGGAAGATGGCTAATGTAATTCCTATTTTTAAAGCAGGGGACAAGTCACTACCGTCAAATTACCGCCCAATAAGCCTGACCTCAATTGTAGGCAAATTACTAGTCAATTATAGCTGATATTATTAGAAGCCATCTAGATAACCATAATTTGATTAATGATGCTCAGCATGGATTCACGAGGGGCCGTTCCTGCCTATCTAATTTATTAACCTTCTTCACTAAAGCTTTTGAGGCAGTTGATCACGATAAAGAATTCGATATTGTTTATTTAGACTTTAGTAAGGCTTTTGATAGAGTACCACACCAGAGACTGTTAAAGAAAGTGGCAGCGCAAGTGTTAGACATGTATCAACTTGCTGGAAGACTATAAAAGCTTCATCAGTCTCCTGGTTATTGTCTTAGTATGCATGTCAGTGACACTGCTCATGGACAATATAAACACAGTTCCGTGACGAACAATGCACACATGTACGAGACACTAACTTATGGCGACGTTTCGCTCTCACTGCAACCATTAACTAGTGACTAGTTAAGATTTCTTGGGATTTTAACCCGGAGGGTTAGCCACCCAGGAAAGTCAGTACTTCATTGCCCGAAACATCGTCTTTAGTTTCTTTCTCCTGTGTATGTGTACCTGACCAGCCGGGCTGTGCTTCTTACGTCAGATTGCGTGCGGCCAGCAGTAACAGCCTGGTTGATAAGACCCTGATACACCACGAGGCTTGGCCGCGGGGGCGTTGACCCCCGAAACCCCCTCCAGGTATAATCCAGGCGTGTTTTTGTGTAGTTACTAGTTGTCAGAGGCACTTGTCGATAGACACTTGGCCTGTTTTGTGTGTGTTTCCAGGGAGAGACAAGACTTGATCCTGCTGGAGTGGTGTCCGGATCCTCTTTATGTTTAGCGAGCCTTCTTTGATGCTACCTTGTTTACTTATTGCTGGGGAGGGAGGAAGAGGGGTAGGAGGGATGGAGGGAGAGGGGGTGGTGGGGGAGGGGTAGGGGGGATAGAGGGAGAGGGGTAGGGGGATGGAGGGAGGGGGTAGGGGGATGGAGGAAGAGGGGTAGGGGGATAATAACCCGTACGGGGACCCCACATGGGATCCTCTTCAGCTGAAGAGGACCCCAGGAGGAGGAGGTCAAAATATACAGATCAGTTAATTTTTTGAGTTTCTGCCTCCATGTGGGTTATTGAACATCGGTTTTATATTATAAACTATTGATGTTATGATCGGAGAGTTTTTATTTTTTAATATATTAAAAACCGAATAGGTAAAATTGGTCAATTATCAAGAACTCGTTTAAAATTAAGTCCTTTGTAAAATTTTCTCTTATACATTTAAAGATATATTTTTTTCATTTATGTTAATGTAAAAATTAATAATTTTGTACCAAAAGTATCTTAGAAAACTTACCTAACCTTATTATAACAAGCGCAGTTTAATTTAGCATAATCCAACTAAATATATTTTAGATAAGTTTACAATAATTTAAATCAAAATTATGAAATACTTTTTTTTTTCGTTAGGTTCAGAATGATTTTTGAGAAATATTGCATACACAAGTTTTACCTATTCAGCACGACCCCCACACACACATGTATATATATATATATATATATATATATATATATATATATATATATATATATATATATATATATATAGATAGATAAAGTGTTGAATATTTGTATATGTCGTAATTTCGTTGCTCTTATGAAGGAATGTGTAAAAGTGAGATTTAAATGTGAAGTGAGGATGGATCAGCAAAACACTGTCCTCTGTGCCACACTTCCAGTGCTGTGCTCTGTGGCACACTTCCAGTGCTGTGCTCTGTGGCACAATTCCAGTGCTGTGCTCTGTGGCACACTTCCAGTGCTGTGCTCTGTGGCACACTTCCAGTGCTGTGCTCTGTGGCACACTTCCAGTGCTGTGCTCTGTGGCACACTTCCAGTGCTGTGCTCTGTGGCACACTTCCAGTGCTGTGCTCTGTGGCACACTTCCAGTGCTGTGCTCTGTGGCACACTTCCAGTGCTGTGCTCTGTGGCACACTTCCAGGAATGACTCTATACATTTGAAGTGTCTACGTGTGTTTATATTTGTCTTACCCTGGTCGCATCCTGGGGGGAAAAATTGACCTAATTTGCGGGAAATGCTCAGCATAGCCAGGGGCTTTCTATGTCATTGATGTCAGCTATGGTCTGTATAAGTTGTATCATGTAAAGATTATTATTGTTTTGGTTTAGTGTCCCTCCTTACCTTTGTATCTTTGTGTTGTAAAAGCGTTTATAAAACTAAGGTGAAGAATGACACATTCAATATTTGGGAACTTTTATTCAGGAAACGTTTCGCCAGTCAGTGGCTTCTTCAGTCCAATACAAAGAATGGTAAAAAAAGAGGATGAGTTTGAGGTAATCAGTCCCTCAGCCTGGAATCATTGTGTTGAGTCCATCAGTGTTTTCGTAGCGTTCTTCCTTGTATTGGACTGAAGAAGCCACTGTGTGCTGAAATGTTTCCTCAATGAAGATTCCCAAATGTTGCACCAATGTATTTTAAAACCCTTCTCTTACACTAGATTAAAAACAAATTAAGCAATGTGGACTATAGTCACTTTTAGGGGCCCCTCCGGGATTAGGGGCCCTCAAGGTTAAGCTTCAATATTTTCATAGAAGATCCGTCCCTGTCGTATGGTGTATAGAAATATACCCAGTTGGATGAATCCTGTTAGTGCCAGCTGGTCCAGTGGTTAACGCACTGGCCTAGAGTTTTAGGGCTGATTTACCATGGGTTCATACCCCACTCGTTCCGTGGTTTGTCCTCCTGAAGTCTGAGGGCTCAGACTGACGGATGTCAACACCTTGTGTGAGCACATCCTGCGTGAGGCAACACCAGGGAACCACAGATACCTTTTGTTCCCACTATGTAACTATCATATAGAATAGTGTACCACCACACTACTGATGTATCCAGTTGTTTAATAAAAATATATCCTAAATCGCCACACCCCTACCCCCCCCCCCCTCTCTCTCTCTCTCTCTCTCTCTCTCTCTCTCTCTCTCTCTCTCTCTCTCTCTCTCTCTCTCTCTCTCTCTCTCTCTCTCTCTCTCTCTCTCTCTCTCTCTCTCTCTCTCTCTCTCTCTCTCTCTCTCTCTCTCTCTCCCCTCCCCTCCTCCCTCTAACCAAGACAAGTCTGGCAACAATTAATTCAAGTTGAACAAATTTAGAGTTAGTAAAGGTATAGAGTGGTAGTTACAGGTAACTGGAACAAACATTCAAGTAGCGTCATTGAAGACAAAACTTTGTGTAGTTTACATGCAAATGAGGGAGTAGAGGGGAAGTTTGCGTGCAATTTATAGAGAATGTAATGTGCCAGATGACAGACAGAGAGGTATAAAGAAACGTATAGAGAGGGAAGAGAGAGAGAGAGTATAAAGAGAGGGAAGGGAGAGAGCATGCACGAAGAAGACAAAAAGTGAGTAGGGGAAGGACAGAGAGGAAGGGGGAAAGGTTAAGAGAGAAGAGAGATACATGGATATATTCTGGTTCAATATCTGGTCGAGTGAACAACATATATAAAAAAGAAATTGGGCCGTACAAATCCAATCAAAAAACATTTTAGTGTCGGCGTCAACAACAAGCGTAACCGTACTGAAATACACTTCCTAACATTTATTAAAATTTTATATATATATATATATATATATATATATATATATATATATATATATATATATATATATATATATATTAATACACAACACACACACACACATAAACTATATCCAAAAAACTGTCGTTTTTGAGGAATAGACAGCTGGTAAACATGAATGACAGACAGGTGAGACGAATCAACTTTGTAAACAGTTACGGGAAAGACGAAGTTTTTGGCGCGAAAACAATGTAAACAAAGAGGAAGGTTTTGGCGCGAAATCAGTGTAAATAAAGTTTTGGCGCGAAGACAATGTAAACAGTTTTGACGCGCAAACAATGTAAACAAAAGCACGGGGAAAGTTTTCGCCACGAAAACACGGGATTGTATAAAACATTTATTTTTGCTAATAATATAATATTAGGTAAATGGAGACAGATGCAACTAATGTGACATTTTATTGTGGCAACGTTTCGCTCTCCAGGAGCTTTGTCAAACCGTTATGGTGTGGGTGAGTTGGACCTGACTAGCTTACGCCAGTAGGTAACTAGGACCTGCCTAGCATGGACCAGTAGGTCACTAGGACCTGTCTAGCATGGGTCAGTAGGTGAAGGAATAAATTAGACACATATGCAACACTTGGGTATGCTTTATTGAGGAAACGTTTCGCCACACAGTGGCTTCATCAGTCCAATACAAAGTAAAAAGGTGTAAGGAGAGGAGGAGTTTGAGGTAATCAGTCCCTCGGCCTGGAGTCGATGTGTTCAGTCCATCAATCTTGTAGGAAGCACAGCACAAGGCCGTCGAGGTAGCTTATATGCTGTAGTCAGGTGAGGCGAAGCAGGAGGAGGCGGGGTCATAGTGGTACCATCCACTAGTCGAAGTAGGTCTTCGTCTGACACAGCAACATCTTGGGATCTTGATACAAACGAATTCTTCAACACTTGTCCAACCTTTGGACGAAGACCTACTTCGAATAGTGGATGGTACCACTATGACCCCGCCTCATCCTGATTCACCTCACCTGACTACAGCATATAAGCTACCTCAACGGCCGTATGCTGTGCTTCCTACAAGATTGATGGACTGAACACATCGACTCCAGGCCGAGGGACTGATTACCTCAAACTCCTCCTCTCTTTACACCTTTCTACTTTGTATTGGACTGATGAAGCCACTGTGTGGCGAAACGTTTGCTCAATAAAGATACCCAAGTGTTGCATATGTGTCTAATTTATAACTTGTCGGTTCTCTGAACCATTCATCTACAGATGATTGTTGGAATTTCGGTGTTGTACGCAGGCGTTGTTCAGGTTATCGTTCCTACATGCATTAATGTGTTCATTGAGGCGTGTTTCGAGGTTTCTTGCCGTTTCTCCTACATAAATTCTGTCGCAGCCTCCACAGGGTATAGTGGTCAACACCACTCCAAACAAAGTTATAATTCTTGCCAACAGCCAGTTTGCATCCAACATTTCTAAAGTATTTGCACAAGCTAACACTAGAGTCGCCATCGCTTCCAGTACTTCTATAAAGGATCTAACCAGGACGAAAACCAAGCACCTTTAACTAGTGGAAATAAATGGTATAAAATACCGACACAATGGAAAAATAAACACATAAGCAGTATAATGTTATCCTTTATTGACAACGTTTCGCCCACGCAGTGGGCTTTATCGAGTCGAACAGATCTACCTGGAAAATGAGCAACATGGAGATATATATAGGGTACAGTCAGGTGGAGAATGCTGGGTCAGGTGGAGAAAGCTGCATGTGAGTCTTAAAAGTAGTGTGATAGTTAAAAACATAGTGTGACTTAAAGGACCTGCAGTGTACCATTCTTGAGTTCTAGGTGGGATAGCGTTGAAGAAGTTTCTTGGCAATAGGTTCAGCTATGTTGTAGAAGCCTTGTTCTGGTTGAAGTTGTTGGATATACAGATGAGTGATGATTCTAGGATTCTAGGTATTGCGTGTTGTCTTCTGGCGATGAGTCTTGCGTTTCTTATTTGCATGAGATGTATGTGTATGATTCTAAGATTTTGCCAGCAATGACACATTGTGACCTTCTAATGGCTCATTCAGATCTTTTTCTCTGTCGGATAACTGAGTGTTTGAAAGGTGCTTTGCTAGGTTCTCTGTATGTTATGATTAAATGGTTGTGTAAATTTCGGTGTTGAACACAGGCATTTCTTGAGTCGTCAGATCTGCCTGCGTACTGGTGTTCTGAAATGCGTTTTGTAGGTCTCTGGATGTTTCGCCAACGTATAATTTGCTGCAGCCATTACAAGGGATTGTATATACCCCTGCTGTGGATTGAAGCTTTTCCTGTCTGTTACTGGTAATGTCCTTGATGGTGGTGGATGTGGAGGTGGATACTCGGAATGAGGTCTTAGAAAAAATGTTGGAAACTTGTTTGGAAATGGAGTTGGTGGGAAGGACTATGTATCTCTTCTCAGCAGTGTCTTCTCTGGGTGTGTTGAAGTGGTTTAATGCCCGTCGTCTGCAGTCTCTAATGAAGTGACGAGGATAGTGAAGTTTGGAAAAAACTTGTTCAATGAGGGAGCATTCTTCTTCAAGGAACTCACTGCTGCAGATTCTGAGTGCGCGCAGGAAAAAGCCTATAATTACACCACGTTTAATGTTGGTGTCGTGTTGGCTTTACATGTTTCTCTTTCGAAAACCAACTCTTTCAGCAAACTTTTGGACTACCCATGGGATCGCCACTTAGTGCCGTCCTTGCGAACCTATATATGGAACATTTGGAAGCCGAGCGATTTTCCACTATTATTCCCTCTTCTGTCACCTGGCTTCGTTATGTTGACGACATTCTCATCATAACTCCCAGGCGCTTCAACGTTCAAGCTCTCCAACACGAACTCAACCAGGTTGAACCATCAATCCAGTTTACACTAGAAGAAGAAGTCGACAACACTCTTCCTTTCCTTGATGTTCTTCTCTGCAAAGCTGACCATGAACTTCGTTTTAAAGTCTATCAAAACCTACCAATCAACACGATCCTCCCCACTTCTACTCTCACCACGACACCAAGGAATTAAACGTGGTGTAATTATAAAGAAACTTTATCCTGCGCGACTCAGAATCTGCAGCAGTGAGTTCCTTGAAAAGGGAAGAATGCTCCCTCATTGAACAAGTTTTCCAAACTTCACTATCCTACGTCACTTCATTAGAGCTTAAGACGGCTGACGGGCATTGACAACATCTTCACACACGCAGAAGACACTCATGAGAAAGAGATACATGTCGCTTCCACACAACTCCATTTCCAAACAAGTTTCCAACATTTTTCTAAGACCTCATTCCGAGTATCCACCTCCACATCCACCACCATCAAGGACATTACCAGTAACAGACAGGAAAAGCTTCAATCCACGGCAGGGGTATAACAATCCCTTGTAATGGCTGCAGCAAATTATACGTTGGCGAAACATCCAGAGACCTACAAACACGCATTTCAGAACACCAGTACGCAGGCAGATCTGACGACTCAAGAAATGCCTGTGTTCAACACCGAAATTTACACAACCATTTAATCAACTACAGAAACGCAAGACTCATCGCCAGAAGACAACACGCAATACCGAAGAATCCTAGAATCATCACTCATCTGTATATCCAACAACTTCAACCAGAACAACGGCTTCTACAACATAGCTGAACCTATTGCCAAGAAACTTCTTCAACGCTATCCCACCTAGAACTCAAGAATGGTACACTGCAGGTCCTTTAAGTCACACTATGTTTTTAACTATCACACTACTTTTAAGACTCACATGCAGCTTTCTCCACCTGACCCAGCATTCTCCACCTGACTGTACCCTATATATATCTCCATGTTGCTCATTTTCCAGGTAGATCTGTCTGTGACTCGATAAAGCCCACTGCGTGGGCGAAACGTTGTCAATAAAGGATCACATTATACTGCTTATGTGTTTATTTTTCCACCTTGAACTAGTCAACGCAGGGGTCTACACTATACCCTGTGGAGGCTGCGACAGAATTTATGTAGGAGAAACAGCTAGAAACCTCGAAACACGCCTCAATGAACACATTAATGCATGCAGGAACGATAACCTGAACAACGCCTGCGTACAACACCGGAATTCCACCAATCATCTCATGAAATTCAAAGACGCCCGACTAGTAATCAAAGAAACTAATTTCCGTAGACGCAAGTGCCTTGAATCAACACTTATCGCTGTTTCTAACACAATTAAACAAAACAAAGGCAGCTTCACCATCTCTGAAGTCTTAGCAAGAATCCTCCTGAAAACAGTTAACCATACCATCACATAGCCTCTCCTGCTAATTCAACACAAGCACATCGTAGATGTGGAACACTCCTACAGGCCTTCTATATTTCAACCTCCAGCAGAAATATTTGTCTACCCTATTTTTATACCACCCATGTAATTGTTTTATCACCTTTTACTCATGTGCAAGTTGATTGTTCTACCTTATTGTATTACTACTACTACTACGACTTATATCACTACTACTTCTACCACCACTAGTATTACACCTCACTTGGAGAGTATATATATACCCTCTGTGTCCATGTATCGCTTGTAACGGCTTGAAAAAGCTCCTGGAGAGCGAAACGTTGCCACAATAAAATGTCACATTAGTTGCATTTGTGTCCTTTTACTTAACTACTATTTCTGTATATAGTGTACATATATGTAAAGCCCTTTTCTATTTAATTGGTGAAGGAAAAGATAAAAGTCTTATATATTCATAACTGATTGGTGAAGGAAATACAAATTCAAAGCATCTTCTACTGTGTTTCTTTGCTCAAGCTCCCTTTTACACTCAGAATAACAGGCCATTGAACCTGAGGTTGTGGAAATAAATGGTATAAAATACCGACACACTGGAAAAATAAACACATAAGCAGTATAATGTGATCCTTTATTGACAACGTTTCGCCCACGCAGGGGGCTTTATCGAGTCACAGACAGATCTACCTGGAAAAAGAGTAACATGAGTATAAGATTTAGTCAGGTGGAGAATGCTGGGTCAGGTGGAGAATGCTGCATGTGACAGTCTTCAAAGTAGTGTGATAGTTTAAAACCTTGTGTGACTTAAAGGACCTGCAGTGTTCCATTCTTGAGTTCTACGCTATGTGGGATAGCGATGAAGAAGTTTCTTGGCAATAGGTTCAGCTATGTTGTAGAAGCCGTTGTTCTGGTTGAAGTTGTTGGATATACAGATAAGTGATGATTCCAGGATTCTTCGGTATTGAGTGTTGTCTTCTCTGGCGATGAGTCTTGCGTTTCTGTAGTTGATTAAATGGTTGTGTAAATTTCGGTGTTGATCACAAGCATTCCTTGAGTCGTCAGATCTGCCTGCGTACTGGTGTTCTGAAATGCGTGTTTGGAGGTCTCTGAATGTTTTGCTGACGTATAATTTGCTGCAGTCGTTACAAGGGATTGTGTATACCCCTGCAGTGGATTGAAGCTTGTCCTGTCTGTTACTGGTAATGTCCTTGATGGTGGTGGATGTGGAGGTGGATACTCGGAATGAGGTCTTAGAAAAAATGTTGGAAACGTGTTTGGAAATGGAGTTGGTGGGAAGGACTATGTATCTCTTCTCAGCAGTGTCTTCTCTGGGTGTGTTGAAGATGTTTAATGCCCGTCGTCTGCAGTCTCTAATGAAGTGACGAGGATAGTGAAGTTTGGAAAAAACTTGTTCAATGAGGGAGCATTCCTCTTCAAGGAACTCACTGCTGCAGATTCTGAGTGCGCGCTGGAAAAAGCCTATAATTACACCACGTTTAGTTTTGGTGTCGTGGTGAGAGTAGAAGTGGAAAAGATCGTGTTGTGTCGGTATTTTATACCATTTATTTCCATCCTTTTGTTCGTAAGTAACGGCTTGACAAAGCTCCTGGAGAGCGAAACAAAGCTCCTGGAGAGCGAAACGTTGCCACTATAAAATGTCACATTAGTTGTTCTTGTGTCCGTTTGTCTAATATATTTTTTTTTAGTTTGACACTCTTCAAAGTATGAGGGGTTCTTGATCCATGGAACTGGAGATATTCTTCCCTTCCTTGCATACCTGATTCCTAGTCAGAAAAGTGGCAGATGCAGTTCAATGTAGAGGATACCAGTGAACTCAAGGTGATCTGTACTTAGCTCAGAGAGGACGTGTCTAGGGTTCTCTGTGGACTGAACCACTTTTGCTCTGTGAAGTGAACCAAGATGCCGTCCATTGAGCAACTTTACCA
>WNWK01010509.1:52500-69791 GCA_009830355.1 Cherax destructor | reverse complement strand
CTTCTTTCATTGTTGGGTGCACCATTTCCCTGGCTTTGTGGCTGGCTGGCTGCATCATCTGCCATACCTCAAACTGTGTGGTAAGCCCGGGGGGCCGTAGGGAAAATGGCACATGACACATACCGAATGTGGTTCATGGTGGTGGTGGTTGAGCAGAGGGTCTCCGTCCTTGAGGTGGGCAGTGGGGGGCGAGGGAGGAATGGGGGATGTGTGATAAGGTAGGCCGGCCGGACGCGTCACTATAACAACACTGTATGACCGACACACCGCTATATACCACACATGCTATGCGCATACCGTGCGCATGCTAAACACATGCTATGCAATATACACTATATACACTATACACACTATACACACTATACACGCGGTGAACAAACACTTCATTATCATAACATGAGCACACGCGCGCCTGTTTGAGGAAGGGGAAGGGGGGAAATAGTTTTACCCCTCACCCTCAGCCTCCTTCTCCCCCATTAGGCCTTCCCTCACCCACCCATAGGTGACCGTTATGTTCCCTCACTGACTTCACATGCACAACACTTTTCTTGGTTCTAAAGTGGGAGAGGAGATGTAGAGTCTTGTAGCACTTTCCAACACCAGCTGCAGATATTCACACACCAGCCTGTTGATGATAATCCTGGTAGCAGTTCTTGATTGGACGATATTGTGCCAAAACCACAGAGCAGGATGCCCACAGCCTCTCTCTGGCAGAGGTGCTCTACATTATATTATATATATATATATATATATATATATATATATATATATATAAACGTTAGACCTGCAGTATCTAAAAATTATAACTAAATATTTACCTACACAAATAACTAAATTAATATTGTAATTACTACCAAAAACAAGACAAAATATACACTTTATACCTCAAAAAACTCAAACTTGATCACTTAAGACCAGTTAATCAACAGTGATCGACCTTTTTATCCTTGAGGTCAAAAGATCAAAAGATCAACGTAACGGCGGTAGTGAACCTTTTCTCAAGGTCGAAAGGTCAAATGATCAGCTTCAACCAGCCAGCGTGGACAGATTCTGCTCTCTAGGTCGTCAGGTCACCATGGATTAACTCTATTTATGTCACCTAAGACTGACCTTATTATCTAGGTCACCAGGTTCACAAAAGTTGACCCTAGTATCTAAATCACCAGGTCACCAAAGATTGACCCTTATCTAGGTCACCACAGATTGACCCTTATCTAGGTCACCACAGATTGACCCTTATCTAGGTCACCACAGATTGACCCTTATCTAGGTCACCACAGATTGACCCTTATCTAGGTCACCACAGATTGACCCCATTATTTAGGTCACCACAGACTGATCCCATTATTTACGTCATCAAGGACTGATACTGTCATTAAGACAACTACTCCAACGTAAACTGACGTGTAAAGCTTCCTTTTAGGTCAAACTTTGTGGACTTGACTTATAAAACAAAGACGCTTTACCAAAGAAACAGGTCGTATATTTATTATCTAGGTTGGGTAAGACATATTGTATTGAACAATTTTTGGTAAGGTTAAGTTTGCTTGCCGAGATGTTTTGGTGTAAAATTTAAAACAAATGTACATCATCTTTATCTTAGCATTTGTAGAATTTATTTCATAAGAAAGAGAAAATAGGAAAAATCTATTTTTTAAGAACTCTGATTATAAACGTATACACAAAAAAAAAACAAAAAAAAAAACATGGCAAAATCTGTGGAGCATCTATAAAGGAGAGGGTTCATTTATGACAACCAGCCATTAGGCTAATAGTTATAATCATAACCATGATTTTTAAAGATGTGAAGGGGTAAGCCAGCGAAAGTTCTCGGTCAGATGGCCAAAAGCTCCAGCTGTGGGTTATATGACTAAAACCCCGCGTCAGGAAACACTTGTCCTGTTTCGTACCATGACAACCAGCCATACATACACACATATATACATATATATATACACACATGCTGGCCGTCTCCCACCGAGGCAGGGTGACCCGAAAAAGAAACACCTTCACCATCATTCACACTATAAATAACAAAAAAAGGCACAATACCGTGACTGGAACAACACACACACAACCCGCGCATAGAAGACGACGACGTTTCGGTCCGACTTGGACCATTTACAAACTCACACTAACACATGACTCTAGTCTCTTCCAACCATTTCTTGATGCTCTTAATAATCTTGCCCCTTCCATTAAGTTTAAAGCTGATTGGGAATCTAATTCCTTGCTTCCTTTCCTTGATGTTCATGTCCACCGCTCAGTTACAGGTTTTGCCTTCTCCGTGTACCGCAAGCCTATGCACAGTGGCATGTTCTTATCTCCCTCTTTCTCCGTGCTCTCCGCATTTGTGATCCTCAGTTCCTTGAAGCAGAAATTTCCACTCTTCATAATTCATTTTCCCGCCTTGGCTACCCTTCCCATTTCATAGACTCTGCTTTCTCTCGTGCTAAACGGACTTTCTTCTCTCCTAAACCCTCTACTCCTGGGAAATCTCCTGTCCTCTGCCTTCTCTACATCTCTGGTCTCTCTAATCTCAACAACTCTCTCCGTTCCTTAGACATCAAACTTACTTTTCGCCAGACTAACACTCTTCGCACTAATCTAGTTCATACCTCCCCTCCCTCTATAGATGCTCCTGGTGTCTACTCTATTTCTTGCTCCTCCTGTCCTCTTCAGTACTTTGGAGAAACTGGCCGATCTCTTTCTGACAGACTTAGGAGCACAAAAATAGTGTTAGTCTTGCCGACACCAATAATGCTCTTTTCTGTCATGTCAGAGATCACAGTCATCCTATTGATTGGTCTTCTGCTAAAACTGTCTACCCTACGTCCAACTTTCATAGTCGCCGTCTGGTTGAATCCTCCCTTACACACAACTTTCCCTGTATGAATCTTAGCCCTGGCTTTGTCTCTGTAGATGCTTTCCTCTCCCATTACATTGTTAAATGCTCCAAACTTCAAACACCCGTGACTTAACCTGATTCCTTCCCCTTCTATCTCTTCCCCCTTCTCCTCTTTCTTCTTTCTCCTCTGGGTTTTCTTTCTTTTGCTTTGTATTTGTCCTTCTTTATTTCATTTTAATTTCCCCCCCTCTGTGTTCTTGTCCTTACCCTATGCGGGCCGCCAACTTTATTGCAGTGCTCCTCTTTCCCAGAATATGACTGACTCCATTACTACTACTTCCACTACCACTACTACTTCCACTATTACTCCTCCACCACTTTCTTGTGCCCTTCCCTGTCTGCTGGCCTATAAATACCCCTTCCCCTCCATTCCACCTGTTCTTTGTGTTAGTGTGACTTTGTAAATGGTCCAAGTCGGACCGAAACGTCGTCGTAAGCTCCTCTCTTCTATGTGCGGGTTATGTGTGTATTGACACTATCACTATCATGCCAAACGCCCGCAGATGCGACAGCTTAGATG
Organism: Cherax destructor; assembly: GCA_009830355.1. Taxonomy (NCBI): domain Eukaryota; kingdom Metazoa; phylum Arthropoda; class Malacostraca; order Decapoda; family Parastacidae; genus Cherax; species Cherax destructor. The sequence continues at coordinate 66,363 of WNWK01010509.1, read as the reverse complement.
TCACTCGAAACAGTAAATATCCTAAACCCCTCCTTTAGAGTGCAGTATGTATGTATATATTGTATTTATTATTCTCCTATTTATTTAACAAGATCATACTGCACCCATTTCAATGTCATTTTTTGCTTGTTTTGTTTCAGCCATCATGGTGTTGCTTCACGTTTCATTGTATTCTCTGGAGTGAATACCTTTCACAGAGTTGTTTTGTTTATATCCTTGTATTACCAGGTAAAGTGCTTCTTACTGTTCACATCTACTGGGTATAGAATTCGCACACTGAGAAAAAAGTCATAATCCGATCAAAACATTTATTTGTCTCACACCTTTAAATTTCAAGGGAAAACAATAATAAACCTTGAGTGCAATGTTAAGATAAACGTAATTATATCTGTTAATGTCTTTAAACGTTTCGTTTATTGATATTTTGACTGCCTGTTAGTATTCTAAAACTTAAGAATTGCTTATCAGTTGAACCAAATATATTACCCTAAATAATGTCGAAAAGAATTTCTGTGTGTGTGTGTGTGTGTACTCGCCTAATTGTGGTTGCAGAGGTCGAGACTTAGCTCCTGGTCCCGCCTCTTCACTGATCGCTACTAGTGTGTGTTAATCAGCGTGAAGTGAACCTATCATCACATGAAATATAATGTAAGGAAGACATACTTGTTAAAGCAGGGGAGTGAACATGCTGCGCTTTATAGACACTTTGCAATTTTGGCTTATAAAGCAAAGCAGATTGCAAATTCGTTGCTACGATAACACTGAGGAAATCAACTTGAAGTTCACGAAATTATATACAGTATTTCACTCATGTTAAATTATAGTACCTATATTTAAGCTGAAATAAGTTGGGTAGGATTAAGGTAAATTACTGTATATTATGTTAATTTTAGCATGGATAGGTGAAGTAAAGTTAATTTTGGGGGTAAAATTAAATGTTTATATACTATACTAATTCATTATCTTTATTTATGTATAAGATCAAATTTTCGAGAAAAAAAAATTAGGGCAGCTGTGCTTGACCAACTCTGCCTCAAACCACAACATTTATACACATTAGGAGAATTGTGTGTTAGGACAGGAGTTGTTGCATATGCTAGAAGAGGGAAGGTTATATGATAGTTTAAGGGCGTGTGTACATCACGTTAGGGTACTGTACACGTTTTGGTAGGGTGTGTACAAGTTATGGTAAAGTTGTGTACACGTTATGGTAGGTTGTGTACACGTTATGGTAGAGTGTGTACACGTTATGGTAGGAAGGTTCACATGCCTGCTGCTCCAGTGCTGGTCAGAGGAACTACTGCAGTCATCTTGACACCTGAAGCATCTGCCTCCACCACCAGCCTCTCTTCCGTCTTCTTCTGTGACGTAGAAAGTTCAGTATTACAAATTATGATCAAAAATGTATTATTGCATTGATTTAATATATTAAGTTTGAAGCCTATCAACTACACGATGGCCATTAAGACTGCATGGTACCTGTACACCACCTGTCTCCCACTGATGCAAGGTGACCCATAAAAGAAACCCTTTCATCATCATTCACACTATCACTGTCTTGCCAGAGGATCGCAGATACGACAGATCAGATGTCCCTCTAAACAGCAAATATCCCAAACCTCTCCTTCAGAGTGTAGGCACTGTACTTCCCACCTCCAAGACTCAAGTCCGGCTAACCGGGCTCCCTGTTACTGATACAAAAATTAAAAAAAGCTCCAAATGCATGTTTCTGCTGTTACACTGAACCAGAGATATGCGCATCAGAATAAATACAAAGTTTAAACTTGCAAAATTAAATAGTTTACACAAAGTCCTACTCAGTTTAACAACAGATAAACTCAGGACTGTCACAGTTATCCTGATGACATCCTAGGTGACACTAAAACTCTTGGTAAATGCATAAGGTGTCCTGTGGCTTGGTAGGTAATGCTCTCGCTTCACACACTTAGTATCCTTGGTTCGATCACCGGCAAGGGTGGAAACATTTGGGTGTGTTTCCTTAAGACACCTACTGTCCCTGTTCACCTATCGATAAAATAGGTACCTGGGTATTAGTCGACTGGTGTGGGTCGCATCCTGGGAACAAAATTGACCTAATTTTCCCGAAATGCTCAGCATGTCAGCTAGGACTGTATACCACGTACATGTACTTGTAGCAAATAAAGAATATTATATATCACAGTCTAATCATAAAAAATATCGTTGTTAATGCATTCAAGAGGCGGCTTCATGCAGGTGAAGGGATCCTGATTCAAAGAAATGAATCTGTCCTCACCTGCTTCGGATGAAATCTAATTACCTCTCAGGTGCTGATAAATAAGACATGCGCAACAACTGGCGTCTTTAATAACAACACGTCCAAGTGTTGCACACGTTTCTTACTTATTAACTTATCTAACTTATCATTCTTTGATAAGTCCATGTGTCGTATGTCTCTTATGGGTTTAGTGTTGCTTCAATAATAATAATAATAATAATAATAATAATAATAATAATAATAATAATTATTATTATTATTATTATTATTATTATTATTATTATTATTATTATTATTATTATTATTATTATTATTATTACAGATGAAAATAAAAAATATCTTGATATTCCAGGAACAAATTAAGTGGAGATAAGGTTAGCTTAATCAGTGTATCTTGTATTATCTTACCGGGAAGAAGTAATGACGGAGTCTGCCAGTTGTTGGGGCGGCAAGGTGTGTGTAGTGCCCCTCCATCATGGTGGTGAGGGAGTACCCGCCCGGGTTATCCCAGGAGATGCGACCAACACGACCACCCACCGCCTTTATCTCAGGAGCTGTAAGGTAGAAAAAGTTAAATAACTCAAAATATTCGAAGTTTCAAACGTGTTTATTTTAGGTACAGTTCACATATATTTTAAGATTTTAAATGCTGTATATCATTTTGCATACTGTTGTTTTCCTGGTATCAGAGCCGGATTAAGATTTTGTAGGCCCCCTGGGCCTATTAAATTTATTTTTGCAAGGCTAACCACAATTAACATCCATACATTTGCTCTACGTAATTTCTCCGAAACAAATTTCTCCAAAACATCAGTAATTTTAATGAAACAATAAAACAACTACTGAAAGGCAAAGATGAATTAAAACATTCATTACCAATCCATCTTTACCCAATATGTATGGATTAATAAAAACACACAAGCCAGGTAATCCAGCCAGACCTATTATTAGCTCCTTACGTTCAGTTTCCTATAAATTATCTAAATGACTAGTAGATATGTTGAGCCCAATTGTTGGAAAAAATTCTAACTTTAATGTTAAAAACAATATAGATTTAGTGGATAAATTAAGCACCTTGACTGATGGTCAGTTTTGATGTTACTTCTTTGTTTACAAAAGTTCCAGTTGATGATTTATTAAGTTTCCTGTCTGAAGAACTTGTTAATTACGATTTACCATTGTCAGAACCTACTATCATTGAGCTGATTAAACTTTGTATTGCTGATGCAAAGTTTGTGTTTAATGGCGTGTTTTAGACTCAGAAGTTTGGTATAGCGATGAAAAACCTTTCTCACCCATCCTTAGTAATTTGTACATGGAATATTTTGGAACAATGTTGCTTAACAAAATCCTTCCCAACACAGCTAAGTGGTTCTGATATGTTCATGATGTTTTATGTCTTATGCCTAAGAGTATAGATATAAACCATTTCCTTTTCAAAATTAAATAATCCAGCTCATTCCATAAATTTTACTGTTGAGTTTAAACAAAATAACTCATTGCCTTTTCTAGATATTTTAATTATTAAGGAGAACCATGATTTTAAATTTTAAATTTACAGAAAATCAACAAATAACTGTTCTTATGTTAAGTAAAAGGACACAAATGCAACTAATGTGACATTCTTATGTGGGATAGTGAAATTCACACAACCATTTAATCAACGCCAGAGAAGACAACACTCAATACCGAAGAATCCTGGAATCATCACTTATGTGCATATCCAACAACTTCAACCAGAACAACGGCTTCTACAACATAGCTGAACCTATTGCCAAGAAACTTCTTCATCGCTATCCCACATAAGAACTTAAGAATGGAACACTGCAGAAGGTCTACCCATATACTTGTCCAATCACTTCACAAGGTCCTAGACTTCATCACACTACTCTGAAGATCGTCACATGCAGCATTCTCCATCTGACTCCATCATATATACTCACGTACCTTTCACCACTGTGTGGGCGAAGCGTTGTCAATAAAGGATCACATTATACTGCTTATGTGTTTAAATTTCCATTGTGTTAGTATTTTATACCATTTATTTCCAAGAGTCATCAAACTCACAGTCCCGTGAGTTAACCACTGGACCATGCTGGCATGCAGTGTGTTAACACACTGGACCATGCTGGCATGCAGTGTGTTAACACACTGGACCATGCTGGCATGCAGTGGTTAACACACTGGACCATGCTGGCATGCAGTGGTTAACACACTGGACCATGCTGGCATGCAGTGGTTTACACACTGGACTGTAAGTTTTAAGCCTCGCCTGCCATGGGTTCGAGACCAACCCATCCAGTGATTTATATATTAGACTGATTCAATGCAAGGTAGGCGATGCTACGAGTAACTCACAACAAGTAGTGTGCTAATTTGACTTACTGATGAAGAATACATGAGACTCCCCGCTGGCCAGGACAGTACGACCATCCACGTCTCTCTTGATGACCAACACTGCCACTTCTTCACCAGTGTTGAACTGACGGGAGTCCAGAGTTACTCTTGAGAAACACAGGCGACCCTCCCTGGTGTGTGATGCTCCATGGACGCGGCGCCAGCGTCCCTCTGCGTCCACCAACACCAGCTGGTACTGTGTTAGTCCTGTAGCGTCCACTGTGGCGTCCGTCTGCTGGAAGCACACTCCAACGTCCACTCTCACGCCGTCTCTTCTCCAGTCCAGTTCAACTTCGTCCACTAATACAAATAGAAAATAAAAATACAAAAAAACTATTCAGTTCAGTTAAGTTCTTCATTCTTGAACATCTTGGGGGTTATGGTAAGCAGCAACCTTAAACCAAGACAGCAATGCCTAAGCGTACGTAATAAGGCAAACAGATTACTGGGATTTATATCAAGAAGTGTAAGCAACAGAAGTCCAGAGGTTATATTACAGCTTTATACATCGTTAGTAAGGCCTCACCTAGATTACGCAGCTCAGTTCTGGTCTCCATATTACAGAATGGATATTAATTCGTTAGAAAACATTCAGCGTAGAATGACTAAATTAATTCATAGCATTAGAAATCTTCCGTATGAAGAAAGATTGAAAACCCTTAAACTACATTATAAAATCAAATATAATAGTCTCTCTTTATTCGAACAATCCTGAACTCACTTTTTTTTTTCAAAATGTATAGAACGTTCAAAAACTGACGCTGAGAAGTGCGTAATAAAACGCATGTTTTAAATTAGGGCTAAAGTAAACCACGGTATCTCAAGTGTAAAACAAAGGAACAAACTTAATAACCCTTTACTGAGATCGTAAAAGGTCAATAAAGTTAAATGGTGGTAATTAGGATGGGAAAATTCAATTCCTTGGATAAAGATCCCTTCCCCAGAATCAATGCATTGTTCCTGTCGTTGTTGCTCGTAGTGTTCACGATCACAAAGCATTATTTTATTAGCTCTTAGTAATTATATCGCAATAGATTAACAACATTGTATACAATTCATGAATAGACTAACAACAGTGACACTATGACAAAGGCAAACAACTATTAACAACAGACTCATTGCTACTTTGAAACGTGAATGTTTGCTCTCACCCATCAGCTTGTTCGTGGACGCTGCCATCTGTCGTGGTGTTGGTGGCACAGCTGGCACCTCCTCGGAAATGATCATGTTCATGTTGTCATAGTCACTGTCAAGTTTAGGCTGTATCATCACTGCGTAGGAGTTAGCGTCGTCCAGCCCCAGGAAGTACACATAACAAACTGTCTCAGAGTCATCACAGGTCACTTTGGCAGTAGTGAAAGTGGGGGGTGGGTCACTGTTGTTGTCATCCAGTTGGATTGCGGCAAGGTACTCCGTCACTAGTGACTCCCCTGTTGGCTCCATTGTCCACTTCCACTCTATAGTGCTGCTGGAGATGAAGTTTCCTTCGATGTTATAATCTGTAAGGTATATTAAGAATCTTTACACTTCTAACCTAATATAATCCAACAAAATCAAATACAGTGGAACCTCTGTATTCGGAATTAATTGGATCCTGAGTGTTCTGAATATTGTTTTTTTTGAATATTGGATCACTTTTTTTCCATAGGAAATAATGTAAATTGGATTAATTCGTTTCAGACCCCGAAAATTACTCTTCACAAACCATTTTTAAGTCAGAATATTGGTTAATTAAACTTGTAAAATAACATATACAAGCAAGAAATCATATATGAACCTGCAAGAATTTTAACTCTTGCTGCTACATTAGCACTTTTTAGTAAGCCTTTATTTTTTATAATAGAAAATACGGCAAATGTTGACACGCCATATTCACTGGCCAGGTCAACAAGACATATTCCATTTTCGTGTTTTGAATTAAGTTCCTTTTTAAGTTCAATGGTGGTTCTTACAGCTTTCCTTTTAGTTTTTTTTCTTCACTATTCATGTTCGGGGCCTTGATCACTTATTTTCAATAATAAAATAAAATATAACGCAAACTTGCACAAAAAAATAACAATTGAATCACAAGACCTCAAAAAGCAGCGTCGTTCCCAATAGTCACATTTGCCAATATCGGTGCTTTTAATCCCTTGATATTTTTCTCCGAATACTGTACTTTACGAATAAAGGTGCATCCGAATGCAGAGGTTCTACTGTAGTATTTCCATTTGAATTCTTTTTCTCCATTCTTTCCCCAAAAGAAGCGGCCAATAAAAACTAGATAACTGGTCTGTATTAAGTGCTAAGTGGACAGGGGCAGCAGGTTAAGGAGACTTGCCCATAAGTCTCGTCCCGCCTGGGAATCGAACTTGTGAGCCCCAACACTATATATATATATATATATATATATATATATATATATATATATATATATATATATATATATATATATATTGTGTGTGTGTGTGTGTGTGTGCAATCTTTTATTTAGTATTATTTGTAGGAAGCGCGAAACCCTTATGGGGTCAAATAACACCTAGAGAATGGGAGATATTCAGGTTTGATACAAGGCAAGGAAGGATACTTCCAGTTCCTTAGAGAACCCTTCACCAGCATCAAGGCACCTTAAGAAAGCACCTATCTTGAGAAGGCACCTACCTTGAGGAGACACCTACCTTCAGAAGACACCTACCTTCAGAAAGCACTTACCTTCAGAAGACACCTACCTTCAGAAAGCACTTACCTTCAGAAGACACCTACCTTCAGAAGACACCTACCTTCAGAAGACACCTACCTTCAGAAGACACCTACCTTCAGAAGACACCTACCTTCAGAAGACACCTACCTTCAGAAGACACCTACCTTCAGAAGGCACCCACCTTGAGAGCCATCAATCAGAGGTTATCCAGTTTGATCCGAGGAATGAAAGAGTAGCTCGAACTCTTTTGATCAAAAACGAAAAGGCACAATACCGTGACTGGAACAATTCACTAATAACTCGCACATGGGAGAAAAAAAACTGCTGACGACGTTTCGGTCTGACTCTGACCGAAACGTCTACAGTTTCTTTCACCCATGTTTGGGTTATTTGTGTTTCGATCAAGAGTCTTTCACCAGCATCAACGTAATCCTTCGAGGGGCAACACAAAAAAATGAAGACCTGATATTTAGAAGTGTTCACATACACTGTGGTATGTTTACTATCTTACCTTGCAAAGGGTAAACACCAGACTCGGACACTGTGTCAGGATCTGTGTATCTAACCAGGAGAACATTCATAATGCTGGTTCCCTGTGTGTATGTTGGTTCACAAGACAGAGTGCCAGCATCAAGGGCGGGACATACAAACACCTCTGGTGTCTCGCCTTCACTCCAGTAATTCACCAGGTCATATTTATCGTTACTGGAGTCTCAACGTTGCTTTAACATTCGCCGGCGTTCCGTATACCAACGTCAAAGTGTCAACGTTTGGCTCTGCAAAAATAAACAAGTTATAAATAACTGAACTTAAAAAAATAAAGAGATTCTACTAGAAACTGTTGGTTCAGCCAACAGTGAATGCTTCAGTGCCGTAACCTGGTGGTTCAGCCAGCAGTGAATGTCAAGTGTTGTTATCTGCTATGTATAAGTATCACAATGAACGAAACAGATGAAACAGGAGATCCGAACTACCGTTACCACAACTATACTTTTCCCCTCTATCCGCATAAGATAAAATATAAAGATCACAAAAAAAGTCGTGTTTGCTATTGAAGAGTTCGTTTCCCAACCTTCACTCTCACACAATGTCTTCCTTAACAAGCTGCTGATATATCTCAATTATCACCTCTCGTCATATTATTATTATTATTATTATTATTATTATTATTATTATTATTATTATTATTATTATTACTACTACTACTACTATTATTAATACCGTATTATATTAAAAAATAAGCGTCAAACCTGTGTAGGTAATAGCACTGACTCCAGTCTCATTGCTGCAGTATTATGTAATATTCATTTAGTATATTTACGTTAACCCAACCTAACCTTACCTAAAATAACGTACACAAAGTACACCGTTCGTAGGAAAAACGAACGGTGTACTCAAAGTGCTATTTTCCTTTCTCTAAGTTGTCTACAAGTGACATTATCGGAGAACAGAATGAATATAATAATGGTATATAATATTAACAAGTTGATAACAATATTAACAAGTTGATATATACTGTATAGGCGAAACTTTTCGCCTACACAGTAGGCTTCTTCAGTTGGAGGACAGAGCGCAACTCATGCACGACAAAAGAACATAAGAAAGGAGGATCAATGCATCAGGTCTGTCGACCCATACGTGGCAAGTTCTTCTCAAATCCAACCCCTCTTATTCAGATATTAGTGCAGTCCATTGGTCTTGCTGTTTCCAAAGAAAAAAAATCATCCTACTCACAACTTACCACAATAATAATCATTTTTATTTACTACAAGTACATGTACAAGGTATACAGTCCTAGCTGACATCAATGACATACTACTGTATAGAAAGCCACTTGTTATGCTGAGCATTTCCCGCAAATTAGGTCAGTTTTGTCCCAAGATGCGACCCACACCAGTCAACTAACACCCAGGTACCCATTTTACTGATGGGTGAACATGGACAGCAGGTGTCTTATGGAAACACGTCCTAATGTTTTCCAGCCGTACTGGGGAATCGATCCTCGGACCTCAGTGTGTGAGCTGAGTGCGCTAGCAACCCAGCTGCTACAATAAAGCTCCTTCACTATCAGACCAAGTCACCGCAGATCATCCATGGTAACCTTGATAGTGTAGATAAATGGTTTAGAGAACCGACACGCTGATAAACTAGACACGTGTGAAACACTTGGGTATCTTTATTGTGGAAACGTTTCACCACAAAGTGGCTTCATTAAACTCATTCTGATCTTCACCTTTCTGCTTTGTATTGGACTGATGAAGCCAGTGTGTGGCGAAACGTTTCCCCAGTAAAGATACCCAAGTGTTGCACATGTGTCTAATTCATCAACATTGGTCATCTATGATAACTTAGGTCATCCATGGTGACCAACTTTGCATCAAGAAGTGTACCATACCGTGGCCTCTTGAAGACTGGTAATAAATATATCGTATTCCTTTAATTCCTCGGATTAATTCAAGCTTATACACAGTACGACATCATATAACCATTCTTTAATAATACTGTACTTCTAGATTCTTTAGAAAGGGGCAGACTGAGGAAAGATATTATGAAAGTGTACTGAGGAAATTTATGAACAAAAATTAGCATATAAAATCAGTGGAAAAAAGTATTTCTCCAGGTCAAACTTACAGCACCGGAATGTCTCTGAATAAACTTAAGATTTAGAAAGGAGATATATGGTGGTTTGTCATATGAATTATATATGACTGGAAGAAACTAAGTAGGGCCAAAATACTCTGAGTATTTGCTTCAGTGACACTACTTAGCTTTAAGAATTAGAATAAGAATGTGACGACACTTATTTAACATATGGGTATCTTTATTGAAGAAACGTTTCGCCACACAGTGGCTTCATCAGTCCAATACAAAAAGAACGGTGGAAAGAGAGAAAGATTTTGAGGTAATCAGTCCCTCTGCCTGGAATCGATGTGTTCAGTCCATCAATCCTGAAGATTGATGACCGGGGGACGGATTACCTCAAACTCCTCTTTTTACACCGTTCTTCTTTGTATTGGACTGATGAAGCCACTGTGTGGCGAAACATTTCATCAATAAAGATACCCATAAGTTACATAAGTGTCTCATTGTTCAACTTGTGGGTCTTCTAAACTATTTATCCCACACATAGAATAAGTCAGACATAATACAAGAGTGGGACTGGTTACGAACCAGGACCTGGCTATCAATTGGCCAGGATATCTACAGCACAGCAACTATTTTTCTTGGCCTATAATTTATGAACTTAATTTTCAAAAAGCAACTCAAAACACTTATATATCTTACGAGTGGTGGGAGTGACAGTGAAGGTCGCTGTACCATACATCACATTCACAGTCGATGGTTGTGGAGAATCATTCATCGTAACACTGACTACACGGTATACTTTAAGATCACCTTCGCTAGGTAAATCGCTGCTTAGTAATAAATACTGTACACCACTTGTGAAGTCTGACGTCTTCAGTATCTGCAGCTGCGTGTCGGCGACTGTGATGATGTCAGTGTCTTGGTTGAAAGCAGAGTCGCATGACAGACGCAGCGTCTTCCCGTCACCTACTTGATTTCCGCTACTACACATTGCCAAGTCCTTTATACCTGAAAAAAAATATTCGTTTACGGTGATTGATAACCACGAAGGAGAAAGTAAAAATATGAAATTGTTTGTGGACTTCCGTGCATATTCAACTGAACGTTTTTGTTAAATATAACCTAAATGAAACCTCTCTACTGAATTCATATATTAAAAAAATTAAAGGTGTATTACAAAAAAAGATGTACAAATGTAATTGACAATACAATTTATATATAAATATATGTGTTTTTTATACAAAATTTCTAATAGCTCAATTTGAAGATATATATATATATATATATATATATATATATATATATATATATATATATATATATATATATATATATATATATATATATATATATTTTTTTTTTTTTTTTTATTAACACATCGGCCGATTCCCACCAAGGCAGTCTTCAGATGCATGATAGAACTGATAAATTGGCTAAGTTTTATGCTTTCAAAGAGGGGTAGATTACAATCTTGGCTTGTCAGTTAGCAGTTTGAGAACAATAATACGAAAAGAACTTCAACTGAATTTTATTGACTTAAGACTCAGGGAGATTGACACCAGTCAGTCCATCTATCATCATTCTATCATGCAGGAGGAGCCACATGTCTATGGTGCATCCAACAAAATAAGCAGACTCTTGGATGTCACTACCGCCCGCCTCCGGCTGGGTTACAAGTATCTTTGGCAGGTTAAATCACCACCACCAGATGTAGACCAAACAAGATGTAAACTTTGCCAGTTGGATTATTGTCACACCCTGCGTCATTATGTACTGGAGTGCGACAAAATTAATGAATTCAGAGACAACTCACTCAGAAATGTTCAAGATATGTCAAAGTATTTTATCCACAGTGGTATATTACAGACCATTCTGGAAAAATACCCTGACTTTGATCCCTGTAAATAAAGCATTGCTACGTGTGTGTGTTTGTGTGTGTGTGTGTGTGTGTGTGCGCGCGTGTTGATTGCCTTTTTGTACTGTGCACATGTCGATTGAAGGCTGGGCCTGTTGTGTGTGCGTGTGTGTGTATGTATATATGTGTGTGTATGTGTATGTGTGTGTGTGTATGTGTATATGTAAGTGTGTATGTGTGACCCAACAATAAAATTTGCACCAAGAACTCATTACAGTTGTGACCGGGTGTAGACTAGTGAAGTGTTCATTGCATTATAATTTGTTCATGATTGTAACCATGTATAAACGTAAGTAAGTAAATTTACTTACATGTTTCATTACCTTTGTAACTTGTGAGTTCATTACCTTTGTAACTTGTGAGTTCATTACCTTTGTAGCTTGTTAGTTCATTACCTTTGTAACTTGCTCAGCTATCATAACTTTGGGGTCCAGTCCCTGGACCCATTATGTACCTCTGTAATCTTTTGACTACCGCCCACAGGATGGGTATGGGGTGCATAATAAAGATATCAAACTAACTAGGCAGGGTGGCCCGAAAAAGAAAAACTTTCATCATCATTCACTCCATCACTGTCTTGCCAGAGGGGTGCTTTACATTACAGTTATAAAACTGCAACATTAACACCCCTCCTTCAGAGTGCAGACACTGTACTTCCCATCTCCAGGACTCAAGTCCGGCCTGCCGGTTTCCCTGAATCCCTTCATAAATGTTACTTTGCTCACACTCCAACAGCACGTCAAGTATTAAAATCATTTGTCTCCATTCACTCCTATCAAATACGCTCACACATGCTTGCTGGAAGTCCAAGCCCCTCGCACACAAAACTTCCTTTACCCCCTCCCTCCAACCTTTCCTAGGCCGACCCCTACCCCGCCTTCCCTCCACTACAGATTTATACACTCTTGAAGTTATTCTGTCTCGTTCCATTCTCTCTACATGTCCGAACCACCTCAACAACCCCTCCTCAGCTCTCTGGATAATAGTTTTGGTAATCCCGCACCTCCTCCTAATTTCCAAACTCCGAATTCTCTGCATTATATTCACACCACACATTGACCTCAGACATGACATCTCCACTGCCTCCAGCCTTCTCCTCGTTGCAACATTCATCACCCATGCTTCACACCCATATAAGAGTGTTGGTATAACTATACTCTCATACATTCCCTTCTTTACTTCCATGGACAAAGTTCTTTGTCTCCACAGACTCCGAAGTGCTCCACTCACCCTTTTTCCCTCATCAATTCTATGATTAACCTCATCCTTCATAGACCCATCTGCTGACATGTCCACTCCCAAATATCTGAATACATTCACCTCCTCCATACTCTCTCCCTCCAATCTGATATCCAATCTTTCGTCACCTAATCTTTTTGTTATCCTCATCACCTTACTCTTTCCTATATTCACTTTCAATTTTCTTCTTTTACACACCCTACCAAATTCATCCACCAACCTCTGCAACTTCTCTTCAGAATCTCCCAAAAGCACGGTGTCATCAGCAAAAAGCAACTGTGACAACTCCCACTTTATATTTAATTCTTTATCTTTTAACCCCACACCTCTTGCCAAGACCCTCGCATTCACTTCTCTTACAACCCCATCTATAAATATATTGAACAACCACGGTGACATCACACATCCTTGTCTAAGGCCCACTTTTACTGGGAAATAGTCCCCTCCCTCCTACACACACTAATCTGAGCCTCACTATCCTCATAAAAACTCTTCACTGCTTTCAGTAACCTACCTCCTATTCCATACACCTGCAACATCTGCCACATTGCCCCCCTATCCACCCTATCATACGCCTTTTCCAAATCCATAAATGCCACAAAAACCTCTTTACCCTTATCCAAATACTGTTCACCTATATGTTTCACTGTAAACACTTGGTCTACACACCCCCTACCTTTCCTAAAGCCCCCTTGTTCATCTGCTATCCTGCTTTCTGTCTTACTCTTAATTCTTTCAATAATAACTCTACCATACACTTTACCAGGTACACTCAACAGACTTATTCCC
>WNWK01010509.1:0-47500 GCA_009830355.1 Cherax destructor | reverse complement strand
AAACCTACTACCACCACTACAAGTACTACTACTACTACTACTACCTACAACTATTATATTATACTTTGCACCTCACTCTGTACCTATATATATATAACTTAGTGTTCCTGTATTCATAACGGATTGTCAAAGCTTCTAGAGATAGAAATGTTACCACAATAAAATGTCACATTAGTTGCACTTTTGTCGTTTTACCTAACATATTATCGGTAATTCTACCATCATTATTACAATCACTAATGCTGTCAAACAACAGTGTTAGGATGTATTAGGAATTCAAGTGGGAATTCTTGCTGAGACTGTCAAGCTGATCAATTTTATTACGAAACATCGCTAAGGCTGTAAAATCTGCTGTACACCCATATTCCTTACTGCTCCAGCGCTCCTCAAGGACAGCTCAGGGACTAACCAGAAGTATCTTTGGAATAATAAAAAAAAGTTGGCAGGAGAGATTTACACCATGAATAGTGAAAATAAAAGTTTATTCTCACCTGGCATAGTGAAGTCGAGAGAACTCCTCCCGACTTGGACATAACTTCCGGGGTCTCCTGCATACAGTCCAAGTTCGAACACAGCTCTGTCACCCTCAAGGATGGTCGGGTTGTCGAAGGTCGGGCACGGGTCCACGGTCGTCGCTACCATGGTGGTCTGAGGCGGGCCATCAAATTTAACGAGAGTGATGTCAGCGTGTGTGACTGGCGCTGATAAAGCTGGAACGTCTTCATAACAAATCTGGAAGCCGCTTGTTGGCTCCTCCTTATTCATAACTATTTCGTTTATGGTCACCGACTGAATGTCGTCTGGAAACAAAAGTATGTAAATAAGTAAATAGTTGAGGCAAGTGCTTCTCTTAATATATTTTTCACCTATATATAAAATCCTTAGCTATATATATATTATATATGTATTATATACTATATATTACTTGAGTAATAACTAGCAGTGTTAGTGATGCTAGTTATTAGAATAATAACCAGCAGTATTAGTGATGTTAGTTTCTAGAATAATAACCAGCAGTATTAGTGGTGTTAGTTACTAGAATAATAACTAGAAGTATTAGTGATGTTAGTTACTAGAATAATAACTAACAATATTAGTGATGTTAGTTACTAGAATAATAAGTAGCAGTGTTGTGGAAGTTAGATACTTCACTAATAGCTAACAACAAAACAACAACAATAACAATAATAATAAAAGTCTAGAAGCATCTGGTCTAGCCTAGTCAGTGTCTCACGAGATGACTAGGCTACATCCAACGTACTTGATCGCATAATTGGGTTTCAAGCCTGTCGACTAGAGGGTCATTAACGTTCCTTATCACCTGTTCACTACCCGTCAAGAATACTATAATCCCTAAACTAGATCAAAATAAACTCTCAGTGTATATACACTTACATCTGTGTATACAGGCAGGCCCCGCTTATACAGCAGGTTAGGTTCTGGGCTACCGCTGTAAAGTGAAACATTGCCCCCCCCCCCTTTTTTTCTGCTTTTTTTTTTCTCTCTCTCTCTCTCTCTTTTCACTTTGAAATGCATATAAAAGCCTGATAACATGTTTACACTATTATATATTAAGTGAACAATACAGCTAGGCCTAAAAATGCATATACAGTACACACATTACTTGCCTTAAAATATTTTCATTCCCCAATGAAAAGCAGGGGCGCCACGAGTACACTAACAGACAACATGATAAGTGTCAGTGGCCCAAGACTGTTCAACTGCCTCCCAGCATACATAAGGGGGATTACCAATAGACCCCTGGCTGTCTTCAAGCACTGGACAGGCACCTAAAGTCAGTAACTGATCAACCGGGCTGTGGTTCGTACGTCGGTTTACGTGCGGCCAGCAGTAACAGCCTGGTTGATTAGACCCTGATCCACCACGAGGCCTGGTCTCAGACCTGGCCGCGGGGGCGTTGACCCCCGTAACCCTCTTCAGGTATTAGCTTATAGTGAATGTTAAATTTATTTACTGTAGGAAGTCTAAATAAATGAATTAGTATAAAGTGAAGCGCCGTAAAGTGGAGCCTGTCTCTATATCAACACAATCACTGCAAGTGCCGTAAAGTGGAGCCTGTCTCTATATCAACACAATCACTGCAAGTGAGGATATATCGCTGTATGACCCGTACGTGTTTAGCTCTTCATAATGAACGTAAAAATAATACTAATGGAATAAAGTAGCTATTATCATTGTTCTTTTAATTTAATTACTAAGAAAATATTCATTATGATGATTACTGGGAAGCACTAAACCCGTAGCGGTCATGTGTAGCCTGGAGAGTAGGGAGCATTTAGGTTGGGTCCAAGGAACGTGAGGATAGATTCAGTTCCTTGGATCAAGAGCCCGTCACCAGCCTCAAGACGTCTCTCTTGAGGGTTAGACTCAGTAAACACTGGTTGACCTCTGTCCACTTTATCTACGCTTTTTTTTTTATCATGGAGGTTAAAAGATCAACACAATGGCGGCAGGGAGTCCTTTTGAAATCGAAAGATCAAATGATCAAGGTTACCAGGTCAGAGTGGATTGACCCTTTTATATAGATCACCAGGTCAGTGAGGACTGACCCTTTTATGTAGGTCACCAGGTCAGCGGGGACTGACCCTTTTATATGGGTCACCAGGTCAGCAGGAACTGACCCTTCTGTCTAGGTCACTAGGTCAGGAGAGAATGACCTTATTATCTAGGTCACCAGGTCAACAGGGAATGACCCGATTATTTTGGTCACCAGGTCAGTAGAAACTAACTCTTATTATCTAGGTCACCAGGTCACTGGGGAGACTATTATCTCGATCATGAGATCACCGTCTTCTTGTAGGTTCGCCGGTACATCCGGCCCGGGTCTTCTCCAAATGGTGACCCGGCATGTGAGATCACCGGGAATCGACTGTCTAGGTCACCATTGTTTCTATTTTAATCAAGGAGAAGTGGTGACCCCTCGGGAGTTATATAGCACCAAGGGGAAGGAAGGAATTCAGGTTCGATCCAAGGGAGGGGAGGATAAGTCCAGTTTCTCGGATCAAGAGCCCCTCACCGGCAACAAGGCATCTCCCACGATGGTTCTAGGTCACCAGGTCAACACGGACCAGATCACGTACACTGACAATGCGTACATGCCACGCTTTTTAAGTCAGAACTTGCGGACTTTGCTTATAAAGCAATGATGGTGTTCCGGGGGTCAACGCCCCCGCGGCCCGGTCTATAACCAGGCCTCACGGTGGATCAGGGCCTGGTCAACCAGGCTGTTACTGTTGGCCGCACGCAAACCGACGTATGAGCCACAGCCTGGCTGATCAAGTTATTTGTTATAACTTGAAAAAAATCAATTTGCACATCACTAAGTTAATGCATTTAATTGATGTTAATACAAACTAAATTTAGATTCAGATTAATGGGTAAGATTGAACTATATTATAAACTGTTTTGCAAAGATTAGGTCAGGTTACTAAGTTGTGTGTAAAATTAATTACGTTAAATTCAAGGGAAAGCGCTAAACCCATAGGTTATAAAGCGCCTGGTATGGAATGGGAGGCAATCAGGTTGACCCAAGGAAAGGGATGTCACATCCAATTCCCTGGATCAAGAGCCCTTTACCAGCCTTAAGGATACAAAATTCAAAACGTGCAAACTACATTGAATCAAGCAAATGTTTCTTTTAATCCACACGAAAGCAATTTCCCCAAAAAAATTTTTTTAAGAAAGTAGTTTGACCGGTGAGGCTATAAAGCATGACAATTATTACTCGCCCAGGATGTTACTGTTATTTAATAATATGGAAAAAAAGATACATGTATTTCTAAATGCATTTATATTTTATTTTTGTTTATATTACTTCATTGCGGAATTTTGTTAAGTTCATGTATTCCTATATTTTTGTGTTGCCATATATTGTCTTAAGTTTTATTGTATTCTCAGGACTAAATACATTCCGAAGCTTTTATTAATACTCGTTAATTACACAGTAATGTGCTTTTCGTTTCTCGGATTACTTGTCCAAACAATTCGCACTTTGTAATAAAAAGTCAATGGCAAAAAAAAAAAAATATTCATTTCAGACCTTCAAATTACAGAGGAGCCCAAGGATAAAATTCAAATAGAACCCTAGGCTGAGTTTGTTTATAAACACCAGTTCCCTAAAACTTACAATTGCACTGATATGACTGCCAGATAATACATAAAAAAGTAGAGCTGGTTCTCATCAATTTACTTGCTATATAATTAATGCCCTAATACCAATGTCAAAAGTACTATTATTTGTATAGTATTATGCAGGAAATATAATTCTGTACATTAGATTATGAAGTGGAGTGAACCCATGATGATCAACAGAGTAATTATTTTAAATTTGAGAATAATGGTAGACAGCAGTGAAAGGCAACAATAAAAAAAATACACAGCCTTTGCTGATCCTTAACTTATTTATGATTATAAAAACTGATGCACAAAGAGCACTTGCTAGTGATTACATGCCTGCTGCTGCAGCTACTTTCCTGCGGGTCAGAGGAACCACTGCTGTCATCTTGACACCAGAGGCATCTGCTTTAACCACCAGTTTGTCCCCCGTCCTCCTCTGCATCATAGAAAAGTTATTACAAATTACACTCCTTAAATTTGAGTAATTAAATTATTTTTTACAGCAATATTCTAGTAAATTCAGTAGAATATAGTACCAGGAATATCATAATTAATTATGGTGATGACACACACACCAATTTGAAATGAACACCATCCTCAATTGTATTCACATGGCTTTCCATAGTTTTGACGTTGCTATTTCAAGAGAAAATCTGGGTGTTACATCAATAAACTGATAACTGAGAAAGTATAATATCAAAATAAAAGGATAAACACATTGAAAAGAAAAATATGCGTTGAAGAATAAGTTTTTATTGGGTCTATTTCGCTCAGTATAGACCTATATCAAGTCATACAGATTATTATTATTATTGGTATACTAAATTTGATGGGAAGACTTAAACACGTAAAGATCATACAGCGCCTTGGAAATGAGAGGCAATCAGGTTCAATCTAAGAAAGGGCAAGCCTAATTTATTTTATCAAAATCCCCTCACTTGTAAGACATAAGAACATAGGGCTTTCTGCTTGAAAGATAGAAGTAGAAGACAGAGGGTGTGTTATCCTGGGGCTGGGATGGAGGATATTGTTATCCGTCTGGACGACATCATGAGAGGTAATGGGAGCAATCCTATTATCTGTCTCAGTGCTGGAGGCAACGATGTTGGCAGACGTAGGAGTGAGGACCTGACTAGTAGGTATAGGTCAGCAATAGACAATTAGGAAGAAGGGTGGGAACCCTGGTTGTCCAGGGCAATTGATGTCAATTGCTGGCTGGATAAATACTGTAAAGAAAATTCAGTAACATTCATTGACAACTGGGACCTCTTCTAGCAGAAATGACATGAATACCAGGGATGGGGTTCACTTATCTAGGTCTGGGGTGGGGGCACTGGAAACTGAAGTGGAGGGAGCTGTTAGGGGTTTAAACTAGAAAACGTTAGTGGTATGGGTTATGGGGGGAAAACAGTGAAGTCCCAGTATAGTAATATTATGAGTTCTAGAGGAACTAGTAATAGGCAGAATAAGGTGGACAGTGGAAAGCTAGTGACACTAGATGACAAGGACAGTAATAGGTATAGTGGAAAAACAGAAATGAGCAGGAAGGGTAAAGAGAAAGGAGGGTCTTTAAATATTTATTACACCAATAGTCGTAGTGCTAGGAATAAGATGGACGAGTTGAGATTAGTTGCAAGTACTGGTAATATTGATGTTTTTGCAATAACTGAGACATGGATTAATTCGAAAAATCGGGACATGCCAGCTGAATGTCACATTCAGGGTTTTAAATTGTTCCAAGTAGATAGAAGTATCGACAAGGGAGGTAGGGTGGCATTGTATGTCCGAGATCGCTTGAACTGTTGTATAAAAACCGGTATAAAATCTGAAATAACATATACAGAGTCTGGATAGAATTTTCAGAGGGGCATGAAAATTTGATTTTAGGAGTAATATACCGTCCCCCAAACTTAGATAGGGACCAAGGGAGACTACTATGGGAGGAAATTGTTTAGTCAGATTGATTGGAATTTCTTGACAGGGAATTTAGAATCTAACGACTTTTTAGAAGTAGTTCAGGATTGTTTTTTGAAGCAGTTTGTGACAGAACCTACAAGGGGAAATAATCTACTTGACTTGGTTCTGGCAAGCAAGGAAACCCTTGTAAACAATTTAGAAATTACAGAGGTACTCGGCACGAGCGACCACAAATCAATTACCTTTAACATTGAATGGATGTATGATAGTAGGGATAATTCAGTAACGGTCCCAGATTTTCACTTAGCAGATTACAATGGGCTTAGAGAACACTTATCATCTGTGGACTGGAGTAACAAAGAGAACTGTCAATATAACAGCTTTCTTAACACTTGATCTAAGAAATTAGATCAAGTAGAAATGACCCAAAATGGATGAATAATAGGCTCAAATATCTTTTAGTGCAGAAGAAAGGAGTTTATAGGCGCATGAAATGAGGTGAGGGTCATCTTATAAATCAGTATACTGACATTAAGAGGGACGTTAAACAGGGTATAAGAAAAGCTAATTTTTTTTTTTTTTTTTTTCAACAAGTCGGCCGTCTCCCACCGAGGCAGGGTGACCCAAAAAGAAAGAAAATCCCCAAAAAGAAAATACTTTCATCATCATTCAACACTTTCACCACACTCATACATAATCACTGTCTTTGCAGAGGAGCTCAGATACGACAGCTGAGAAAAGTCCCTCCCAGCTGTCACTATCTCAGACCCCTCCTTTAAAGTGCAGGCATTGTACTTCCCATTTCCAGGACTCAAGTCCAACTAAATCAATTAACTGGTTTCCCTGAATCCCTTCACAAAATGTTACCCTGCTCACACTCCAACAGATCGTCATGTCCCAAAAACCATTCGTCTCCATTCACTCCTATCTAACACGCTCACACATGCTTGCTGGAAGTCCAAGCCCTCGCCCACAAAACCTCCTTTACCCCTTCCCTCCAACCTTTTCTAGGACGACCCCTACCCCGCCTTCCTTCCCCTACAGATTTATACGCTCTCCAAGTCATTCTACTTTGATCCATTCTCTCTAAATGACCAAACCACCTCAACAACCCTTCTTCAGCCCTCTGACAAATACTTTTAGTAACTCCACACCTTCTCCTAATTTCCACATTCCGAATTTTCTGCATAATATTTACACCACACATTGCCCTTAGACAGGACATCTCCACTGCCTCCAGCCTCCTCCTCGCTGCAGCATTTGCAACCCATGCTTCATACCCATATAAGAGTGTTGGTACCACTATACTTTCGTACATTCCCTTCTTTGCCTCCATGGATAACGTTTTTGTCTCCACAGATACCTCAATGCACCACTCACCTTTTTCCTTCATCAATTCTATGGTTAACCTCATCCTTCATCAACCCATCCGCTGACACGTCAACTCCCAAATATCTGAAAACATTTACTTCTTCCATAATCCCTCTCCAATGTGATATCCAATTTTTCTTTATTTAAATCATTTGATACCCTCATCACCTTACTCTTATCTATGTTCACTTTTAACTTTCTACCTTGCACACTCTCCCAAACTCGTCCACTAACCTTGCAACTTTTCTTTAGAATCTCCCATAAGCACAGTATCATCGGCAAAAGTAACTGTGTCAACTCCCATTTGCATTTAATTCTCCATAATTTAATCCCACCCCTCTCCCCAACACCTAGCATTTACTTCTTTACAACCCCATCTATAAATATATTAAACAACCATGGTGACATTACACATCCCTGTCTAAGACCTACTTTTACCGGGAAATAATCTCCTCTCTCCTACACACCTAACCTGCGCCTCACTATCCTCATAAAAACTCTTTACAGCCTTCAGTAACTTACTACCTATTCCATACACTTGCAACATTTGCCACATTGCTCCCTATCCACTCTATCATATGCCTTTTCTAAATCCATAAATGCAATAAAAACTTCTCTACCTTTATCTAAATACTGTTCACATATATGCTTCACTGTAAACACTTGATCTACACATCCCCTACCCACTCTAAAGCCTCCTTGCTCATCTGCAATCCTACTCTCTGTCTTACCTCTAATTCTTTCAATAATAACCCTGCCATACACTTTTCCTGGTATACTCAGTAAACTTATTCCCCTATAATTTTTACACTCTCTTTATCCCCTTCCCTTTATATAAAGGAACTATACATGCTCTCTGCCAATCCCTAGGTACCTTCCCTCTTTCATACATTTATTAAACAAAAATACCAACCACTCCAGCACTATATCCCCCCCTCCTTTTAACATTTCTGTCATGATTCCGTCAATTCCAGCTGCTTTACCACCTTTCATTCTACGTAATGCCTCACGCACCTCCACCACACTCACATCCTGCTCTTCTTCACTCCTAAACGATGTTGTACCTCCCTGACCAGTACATGAAATTACCGCCTCCCTCTTTTCATCGACATTTAAAAGTTCCTCAAAATATTCCCGCCATCTACCCAATACCTCCAGCTCCCCATCTACTAACTCCCTACTCTGTTTTTAACTGACAAATCCATTCGTTCCCTAGGCTTTCTTACCTTGTTTATCTCACTCCAAAATTTTTTCTTGTTTTCAGCAAAATTTCTTGACAGAGCCTCTTCCATTCTTTCATCCGCTCTTCTTTTGCACTCTCTCACCACTCTCTTCACCTTTCTTTTACTCTCCATATACTCTGCTCTTCTATTAACACTTCTGTTTTGTAAAACCTCTCATAAGCTACCTTTTTCTCTTTATCACACCCTTTACTTCTTCATTCAACCACTCACTCCTCTTTCCTCCTGCACCCACCCTCCTATAGCCACAAACTTCTGCCCCACATTCTAATACTGCATTTTTAAAACTATCCCAACTCTCTTCAACCCCCCCACTACTCCTACTTGCACTAGCCCACCTTTCTGCCAATAGTTGCTTATATCTCACCCTAACTTCCTCCTCCCTTAGTTTATACACTTTTACCTCTCTCTTACTTGCTGTTGCCATTTTCTTTTTGTCCCATCTACCTTTTACTCTAACTGTAGCTACAACCAAATAATGATCTGATATATCCGTTGCCCCTCTATAAACATGTACATCCTGAAGCCTACTCATCAACCTTTTATCCACCAATACATAATCCAACAAACTACTTTCCTTACGTGCTATATCATACCTTGAATATTTATTTATCCTCTTTTTCATAAAATATGTATTACTTATTACCAAACCTCTTTCTACACATAGCTCAATTAATGGTTCCCCATTTACATTTACCCCTGGTACCCCAAATTTACCTACTACTCCATCCACAACATTTTTACCCACTTTAGCATTTAGATCCCCAACCACAATTACTCTCTCACTTGGTTCAAAACTCGCCAAACACTCACTCAACAATTCCCAAAATCTCTCTCTCTCCTCTACATTTCTCTCTTCTCCAGGTGCATAAACACTTACTATAACCCACTTTTCACTTTCACATCCAACCTTTATTTTACTCCACATAATCCTTGAATTTATACATTTATATTCCTTCTTTACCTGCCATAACTGATTATTCAACATTATTGCCACTCCTTCTTTAGCTCTAACTCTATTTGAAACCCCTGATCTAATCCCATTTATTTCTCCCCACTGAAACTCTCCTACCCCCTTCAGCTTTGTCTCACTTAAAGCCAGGACATCCAGCTTCTTTTCATTCATAACATCTACAATCATCTCTTTCTTATCATTCGCACAACATCCACGCACATTCAAACATCCCACTTTGACGGTTTTCTTCTTCTTCTTTTTAGTAAGCTATACATGAAAAGGGGTTACTAGCCCATTGTTCCCGGCATTTTAGTTGACTTTTACAACACGCATGGCTTACGGAGGAAAGGTTCTTATTCCACTTCCCCATGAAAAGCTAAATGGGACTATGAAATTAAAGTTGCTAGGGATTAAAAAACTAACCATAAAAGTTTTTTCCAGGTTTATAGAACAAAAGTTAGAGATAGTATAGGGCCCCTTAAAAATAACTCTGGGCATCTTACTGACAAGGAGAATGATATGTGCTCTATTTTTAATAATTATTTTCTCTCGGTTTTCACACAGGAAGACACTAATAATATCCCAGTAATTAATTGTTATAGTGGACCTTGAGGAAGAATGCTCCCTTATTGAACAAGTTTTTTCTAAACTTCACTATCCTCGTCACTTTATTAGAGACTGCAGACGATGGGCATTAAACATCTTCAACACACCCAGAGAAGACACTGCTGAGAAGAGATACATAGTCCTCCCCACCAACTCCATTACCAAGCACGTTTTCAACATCTTTTCCAATGTGATAAATGGTTTTGAAAACCGTCACGATGAAGATTGAGACACTTATGCAACATATGGGAATATTTATTAAGGAAACGTTTCGCCACACAGTGGCTTCATCAGTCCAATACAAAGCAGAAAGGTGTAAGGAGAGGAGGAGGAGTTTTAGGTAATCAGTCCCTCAGCCTGGAGTCGATGTGTTTAGTCCATCAATCTGTCAGACACTGCAACATCATGGGATCTTGATACAAGAAATTCTTCAATACTTGTCCAACCTTTGGACGAAGACCTACTTCGACTAGTGGATGGTACCACTATGACCCCACCTCCACCTGCTTCGCCT
This sequence comes from Cherax destructor, assembly GCA_009830355.1. Classification (NCBI taxonomy): domain Eukaryota; kingdom Metazoa; phylum Arthropoda; class Malacostraca; order Decapoda; family Parastacidae; genus Cherax; species Cherax destructor. Next base: position 36,759 of record WNWK01010509.1, on the reverse strand, counting down.
CACCTGACTACAGTATATAAGCCACTTCTCTGGCCCTATGCTGTACTTTCTACAAGATTGATGGACTGAACACATCGACTCCAGGCTGAGGGACTGATTATCTCAAACTCCTCCTCTCCTTACACATTTCTGCTTTGTATTGGACTGATGAAGCCACTGTGTGGCGAAACGTTTCCTTAATAAAGATTCCCATATGTTGCATAAGTGTCTCAATCTTCATCTTTTCCAATACCTCATTCCAAGTATCTACCTCCACATCCACCACCATCAAGGACATTACCAGTAACATACAGGACAAGCTTCAATCTACGGCAGGGGTAGACACAATCCCTTGTAATGACTGCAGCGAATTATACGTCGGTGAAACATCCAGAGACCTTCAAACACGCATTTCAGAACACCAGTACGCAGGCAGATCTGACGATCCCAGGAATGCCTGTGTTCAACACCGAAATTCAAACGCCAGAGAAGACAACACTCAATACCGAAGAATCCTGGAATCATAAACTTATATGTATATCCAACAACTTCAACCAGAACAACGGCTTCTACAACATAGCTGAACCTATTACCAAGAAACTTCTTCATCGCTATCCCACATAGAACTTAAGAATGGAGGAACACTGCAGAAGGTCTACTCATATACTTGTCAAAACTCTTTTTAAAGCTACCTAAGGTTGAAGACTGTCACCCTACTCGGAAGATTGTCACATACAGCATTCTCCACCTGACTCCATCATATATATACTCACGTACCTTTCACCCAGGTAGATCAGTTTGTGACTTGATAAAGCTCACTGTGTGGGCGAAACGTCAATAAAAAATCACATTTTATTGCTTAAGTGTTTATTTTTCCATTGTGTGGGTATTTTATACCATTTATTTCCATAGCCCAGCCAAACAAGATATGTTGTGTCCCATAGCTCCATCGCTAGCACTTTCAGTTCACACACTGAAGTCCGGAGTTCGAATCTCCTCTGGTACGGCTGGAAAACATTAGGACGTGTTTCCATAAGACACCTGCTGTCCCTGTTCACCCATCAGTAAAATAGGTACCTGGGTGTTAGTGGACTGGTGTGGGTCGCATCCTGGGACAAAACTGACCTAATTTGCGGGAAATGCTCAGCATAATAAGCGGCTTTCTATATAGTAGTATGTCACTGATGTCAGCTAGGCCTGTATACCATGTACATGTACTTGTAGTAAATAAACATATTATATTATTATTATCTTACCGGGACGAAGTAGTGGCGCAGTTTGCCAGTTGTGGCAGCGGTGACGGAGGCAGGATGACTCTCCTTCCTGGCACTGACGGTGTACCCTCCAGGGTTACCCCAGGTGACCAGACCCACGTCACCACTCACCACCTCCACCTCAGGACCTGTGTGATACACAAAATATATGCCAAAGTTTAAAGTTTGTACTTTATTTATCTGTTTAAGATTCCCTGTTCCTATTGTGCGAAGGGCTAAATAACCCATACGGGTTTAGAGCTTTTTGTGACTAATATTTCTACTGGAGACCTAATAAAAAAGAATTTGAGGGATGCTAAACCCACAGGGGTCATACAGCGCATGAAATAAGAGTAATCAAGTTTTACCCAAAAAAGTAGGGGGTAGCCATAATCCCTCTGGACTATGTCGGTTGTCCATTGTATGGTTTTTTCCTTAACGATATCCCAAGTTAAAATAAATTGGCTAAATTCGTTAACGTTTTATCTATATATATATATATATATATATATATATATATATATATATATATATATATATATATATATATATATATATATATCTGTTTTAATTAGAATTTCTGACCACTGGTATAACGAAGTCAAACGTCTGTTATGGAAAAGGAATTCTAGTGAGTGTCTCTTGTTGTGGTAATTATTGACTAAGTCCTGCACTTGTATTAGGAGAAATTTAACAAACGAGAGAGCAAATAATTCTAAAGCAAGGTTACGGAAAAGTCGTATATGCGATTAGAGCCGTTGAACAATGTTATTAATTTTAATTACAAGGTTATTGATAAGTGATATTAAAGTTCTATAAGGACAAAACTAATCGTATAAATGATACGGTAATTATTACTTGACATGTTTATATTTTCATCTAATATTAGGTGCGACTGTAGTCTTCCTTTATTCCTAACTTTCAAATATTCTTAACTCCTAAATAGATCAAAGTTAAAGTAAATTCAGCACACCGTCTTTAACTGGGACGTTGTAATGTAAATGATTTTTGATCAGAAAAATTGAAGCTATCTACCTCTTCCTCTGATCAAATTTCATTGCCTCTTATTTCCTGGCGTTATATGACCCCTGCGGATTTAGTACTTCCAAAGAATGTAAGAATAATCAGCATACTATTTACACAAAAAAGTGCACCTTTTAAGAATACTTAAATTCCAATTGTACTGTTTTATTAACAATATACTCAGACTATTAAAGAATTAATGTTATCGCACATAAAAATGCTGCATCTAAGATACACCTTGTCATTTTTTAATTAAATATAAAAATAACAATTAATTTAACAAGTACGCATAGTATCCGGTTAGGTTAGTCAGCTGGGTCACCATTTTTTTTTTAACTGATAATACGATCATTGTTTGTTTTTAATTTGATAATAAACGCAACCTGCAAGTTTTGAAAAACGTAGTTGTAAAAATAGTAAGGGGTTGCGCGTGAAATCAGCTACTTTACTAACAAAATTGGGAAATTCTGTTCCACCTCATAAGAAAACACCACTGTCAAATTTTGAATGACTTATCAAAACTTTTAAGACCATAGTGGGGTACTCAATGATTCTGATCACTATCATAACCGCATTTACTCTTTATAGATCTGATCACTACCAGGAACAAAAGCGAAATAAATTAACAGCCATTGAATATTTCGAAGCAAATTTTTTTCCATAGATATTCGGAAAAACAACCAGACTGAGTTTAAAGCAATACTAATTATAAGCTACAGGCTACGTTTCATTCGCCTTTATATTTACATGCAATTATATATAAAAATAGACCTAACTGATAGCGGGTCATCTACCAAAGACCAGCGTCAAGGCGCTGTTTCCTTACAAGCAAAACTCCTCCCGTCTTGTGATATTCATATCAATACTAATCAACAGTACACCATTAGAACATTGCTAAGTAGTACTTACTGATGAAGAATACATGAGACTCCCCGCTGGCCAGGACAGTACGACCATCCACGTCTCTCTTGATGACCAACACTGCCACTTCTTCACCAGTGTTGAACTGACGGGAGTCCAGAGTTACTCTTGAGAAACACAGGCGACCCTCCCTGGTGTGTGATGCTCCATGGACGCGGCGCCAGCGTCCCTCTGCGTCCACCAACACCAGCTGGTACTGTCTTAGTCCTGTAGCCTCGCCGTGGAAGCAAACTCTAGCGTCAACTGTCAAAATATTGCTGCTCCAATGAAGGTAAATATCTTGGATTCTTAAACCTGTGGATTGAGATAATTGTCAGTAGTCTGTAAACTGTCAATAGTCTCAAAGAAAAGCGCTTTTTTTCTGGAGAGAGAATAAAGAAACATATCTATTAGCTTAATGTTTAAAAAAAAAAAATGACCAAGTACCGCATCAAAAAAATTAAGTAAAATAAGAATGGGTTGCAATAAATAAATATATATATATATATATATATATATATATATATATATATATATATATATATATATATATATATATATATATATATATATATATATATATATATATATATATATATATATATTAGGCGTGTCACTCACCTAAATCTCAAATAAAATAAAAAATCTGATTTTTATTTCTTTGCAAGTCTACAATGTGATTGACAAGGTAGTTTACAGTGTGTAATTACAATAATGATTTGCAGTGCAAAGAGTCACTATCATGCCTAGGCATTACGGGCTGACTAAACTTAATGGGTTACACACTACTTAATACTAGACAAATAGATCATAGTTTGTTAAAGTTGTACATCTGTTTTTATATATGGCAAACAGTAAAATGACTCAAATTACAATATGGGAATATTACAATGGGCCATGTTGAAAGTAATTTACAATATGAGATTATTACAATTGAGTATAAGTCAATACAATGTAGTATTGACTAATGTAATAAACTTTGAGCATCTATTTCTTAAGTTTTGAGATTTAGGTGAGTGACACTGTGATCCTTAGCACAGTACATATGTGGTAATGGAGGTGAATTTGAAAGCAGCTTTAATGCTGATTAGCTTTGGGTGAGTAGGTGATTTCTAAGAAGCTTGAACTGATTTGCAGATAGGGATCCTTTAGTGCTCTCTGGCAGTGAATTCCAAATCTTAGGGCCCTTTATGTGCATAGTGTTTTTGCATAGGGATAGATGGACACGAGGGATATCAAAGAGTGATCTGTCTTTTATTATGGTTGTGTGTTCTGTTGCAGCTGTCATGGAGGAGTTTAAGAGGAGGGTTTATATTAGAGTGCAGTGTCCTATGTATGTAGTAGATACAATAAAAAGTGTGGGTGTTTTGTATATTGAGTAAGTTAAGACTCTTGAATAGTGGCGGTGTATGCTGTCTAGAGTTGGAATTTGTTATCAATCGGACTGCTGTTTTTTGTTGGGTTATTAAGGGTCTGAAGTGATTTACTGTGGTTGAGCCCCATGCACAGACTCCATAGGTGAGATAGGGGTAAATGGGTGAGTGGTACAGAGCAAGGAGAGCTGATTGTGGTACATAGTACCGTATCTTTGATAGAATGTCTACTGTCTTAGAGACTTTCTTAGAAATTTGCTGTATGTGTGTCTGGAATTTGAAACTGCTGTCAAGATGGAGTCCTAGAAATTTACCCTCCGTGAGTCTAGAGATGAATGATCCATTTATTATTATGTTAAGCCGTACATTTGAAGCCCTTTTTCCAAATTGCATGAAGTAGGTTTTGTCTATATTGAGAGTAAGCCTGTTGGTCATCATCCAAGTAGATATTTTCTGTAATTCAGCATTTACAGTGTTAGTTAGTAGAAGTGGATTTTTGTGAGAGAAGATGTAAGTAGTGTCATCCGCAAATAATATGGGTTTGAGGAGTTTAGATGCGTTTGGTAGATCATTGATGTAAATGAGAAAGAGAAGTGGGCCAAGGACACTACCTTGTGGGACTCCAACAGTGACTGATTGTGTAGCAGAGTTAGCTCCATTTGTGCACACATACTGGTTTCTGTTGTTAAAGTATGACTTTAGGTAGTTGAGAGAGTGCCCTCTTATTCTTATTTAGGTGCAATAAGTCATGATCAACTGTATCAAAAGCTTTTCGTAGATCGATGAAAATTCCCAGGGAAAGTTAATTTTTTTCGAGTGCCGTATATATTAGTTCTAGCATGTGTATTATAGCATCGTTCGTGCTTTTTTTTCGGCCTGAATCCAAATTAACTGGGGTTGAGTATGTTGAGGGAGACTAGGTAGGAATAGACTTGTTTATGAATTATTTTTTCAAAGATTTTAGAAAGAAGGGGTAAGTTAGATATAGGTCTGTAGTTGTTCAGGTCAGTTGGATCACCTTCTTTGTGGATCCGGGTGACCCTTGCTATTTTGAGAACTGATGGGAAGGTGGAGGATTCAATGGATTTGTTGAAGAGAGTTGCAATAATTGGTGGCAGTACATGAGAAGTTTTTTTATACATAAAAGGTGGTAAGTTATTTAGGTCTCCTGCCTTGTTCTTAAGTGTTTTGATGATAAGGGAGATTTCAGTTGGGTTAGTTGGTGATAAAAATAGAGTATTTGGGTAGTTGCCAGTGAGGCAGTCTGTTGGTTGAGTGTTTGAGCTTGGGATTCTGCTCGCTAGGTTTTTTCCCACGGTCGAGAAGAAGCCATTAAGTTTGTTGGCAGTATCAGGTGGTTGGAGGAGGGGTTCATCTGGTTTCGTTAGGTTAACTATTCTGTTTTTGGATATATTTTTAGTTCCTAGAATTTCCGATAAGGTTTTCCAGGTCTTTTTCATATCACCTTTTACGCTATGTAATCTGTTTTCATAATACAGTTTTTTTGACCTTATCAGGTTGGTTAGTATTGGCGAGTAACGTTTAGTCTGGTCCCTAGGTATTAACCCTAATCTGTACTGCTTTTCATATAGGTGTTTTTTATTAATGGATCTGAGGATGCTGTTTGTAAGCCAGGGGCTGTTAAGTCTCTTGGCTGTGATCTGCTTAGTTTTTTTAGGGCAATGCACGTTATAGAGGTATTGAGTCTTTTCTAAAAAATAATTAATACATACATTCATCAATATCTGGGTAGATTGCTAGCTCGTTTTGCCAGTCAATGTTACTCATTGCTGTAATAAAGTTATTAATAGATGACTCATTATGTAGTCGGAAGGTGATTTTAGTTGTGTCTTGAGGCAATTTACCTAGGTTAGGTATGAGAAAGGTAGGATAGTGGTCATTTGTGTTATCTGTGATTATGCCTGATTTTAATAGGGATATTGTGTTTGTCCAGATGTGGTCTAGTATCCGAAATTCTTGTAGGTTTTGTTACTGTTGGCAGAAGTAAGCAGCTGCTCATTATGTTTGTGAATTTAGTTACTTGTGGGTCATGGTCATGTAGGAGGTTTATATTGAAGTCGCCTGTGATAATCAGATGATGTTTGTTCATATGTGCATCAGTTATCATGCTTCTTAATTTTTCACTAAATAAGTAAATATTGGACTGAGGTACTCTGTAGGTAGTTCCAACTGTTACGGGTTTTGTAAGGTCTTTGGATTTAAATTTACCTATAATATATTCTCCATGTTCATCCCTTGTGCAAGTATTATTTATATACATTCAACTTCATCAGAGTAATATATAGCTGTTCCACCTCCTTGTTGGTCTGGCCTACAGTTGTGTATGGCTGTGTAGCCAGGGATGGCATAGATATCTGTTCCACCAGGCTTTAGCCAGGTTTCGGTGAGAGTAATGACAGACATACTGGCATTTAAGGAATTGAGTAATGATAGGTCATTGTAGTGTTTGCTTAAGGATCTGACATTGTAATTAAAAACGGCAATGTTGTTATTTGCTCTGAGTAGTGTCCTTGCTTGGTCTGCTGTATAATAAGAGCAGTTGCTGCTAGGGTCATGTAAGTCATTTGCTAAGAGGTTGATATTAGGATCAATGTTTGTAATCATAAGAATAAAGTTTGATTCTGGATGCTTAACTTAAAAATAATGTAGGATGCTTAACTTAGGAATAATGTAAGATTAAGGATGCCTAATTGGCAGAGTGAAGGTGACTGTAGGGGTGGTTGACTTGAGTACTATGACAAGTATTATGTTATTATTGTACAGCAGATTGTGATATTTGAATTTATAATAGGCAGTTAAATGTACTTGAAGTCAAAGAACTATAGTAATTGATTTTACAAAAATAAAATAGACTAATGGTATATATATATATATGATATTAGATATTTTTTTAACAAGTCATGGTAAATTAAAAAAGTAGAAATAAAAAGGGAGCTAGTTAAAAAAAATTATGGTACAATTATGAGGATATAATATTGCACTATGACAAGTATTAGATAATTATGATACAACAGTAATTAATTGTACAAAATAAAGTTAGTTAATATATATATATATATATATATATATATATATATATATATATATATGCAAGACAACCACTATGAAAAAATAGAGGAATTCCAAGCGCTTTCGTGACTACTCACATTATCAAGGAACTATAAAAGGAAACATGACAAGAGGACTTATATAAGGGGCAAGACTACACCTCACAGTCACATCACACTAACAAAGACAACACCTCACAGTAGCGTAACATCACACGACTCTGTGAAGAGGAAAAACAAGAAAGGACCTGAAACTCTTCCCAAGAATTAAGATTAGTCCAATTTATCATTAAATTCTTCCCAAATTTTATTAATTATAAAAGAATCCAATTTATATAAACCAAAAGAAATATTCATATTATTTTCAAAACTGCTTTTAATGAAACATGATTCTATTATATTCCTCTCAACCATGGACTTGCTTGATACAACCTTCTCAGCATTTTGAAAATCAATTGGATGGTTAAAGTCTCTCACATGAATAAATAGAGCATTAGAATCTTGTCCAGTTCTAATGCTATATTTATGTTGTTTTAATCTTAGTTCAAGACTTTTACCAGTTTGACCATAATAAACTTTATCGCATATTTTACAGGGAATCTTATAGACACATCCGTCAGCATTTTGGGGGAATTTTTATCAAAAGTCTTTTTACTGTATCAAGATTTTTAAATACAACTTTGATATTAAAATTCTTAAGAAAGGAAGGCATATCAACCAAGTTTTCATGGTAAGGGAGAACCAACATATTTTTGGTTGAATAAGGTTGGTTGTCCCTTTTGGGATTGTAAAAAGTATTCCTAGCTATTTTAAAAGATTTATCAATTATGTTTCTAGGGTATTTTAAATCATTAGCTATTTCATAAATTTTAGAGATTTCTTCATCTATGAACTCTGGACTACAAATACGTAAAGCTCTCAAAAACATTGAAGAAAAAACCGACACTTTAACTCTATATTGATGTGAAGAGTAATAGTGTACATAGGAACAATTATTTGTAGGTTTTCTGTAAATTTTAAATTTAAAATCAATGTTACCCTTAATAATAAAAACATCTAGGAAAGGCAATGAGTTATTTACTTCGAATTCAACAGTAAAATTTATAGAATGAGCTAAGCTATTTAATTTAACAAGGAAATGGTTTATGTCTACATTCTTAGGCATAAGGCACAAAATATCATCAACATATCTATACCACTTAGCTCTATTGGGAAGGATAGTGATAAAAAATTCCGCCCAAAATGCTGACGGATGTGTCTATAAGATTCCCTGTAAAATATGCGATAAAGTTTATTATGGTCAAACTGGTAAAAGTCTTGAACTAAGATTAAAACAACATAAATATAGCATTAGAACTGGACAAGATTCTAATGCTCTATTTATTCATGTGAGAGACTTTAACCATCCAATTGATTTTCAAAATGCTCAGAAGGTTGTATCAAGCAAGTCCATGGTTGAGAGGAATATAATAGAATCATGTTTCATTAAAAGCAGTTTTGAAAATAATATGAATATTTCTTTTGGTTTATATAAATTGGATTCTTTATAATTAATAAAATTTGGGAAGAATTTAATGATAAATTGGACTAATCTTAATTCTTGGGAAGAGTTTCAGGTCCTTTCTTTTTCCTCTTCAAGAGTCGTGATGTTACGCTACTGTGAGGTGTAGTCTTTGTTAGTGTGATGTGACTGTGAGGTGTAGTCTTGCTTCTTAGTATGCTCCTCTTGTCATGTTCCTTTAGTCCTGATAATGTGAGTCAGAAAGCGCTTGGAATTCCTCATTTTTCATAGTGGTTGTCTGATATTTTGATATCACCTGATTACTGTGATCTTTTTGCATATATATATATATATATATATATATATATATATATATATATATATATATATATATATATATATAAGAAGATCACAGTAATCAGGTGATATCAAAATATGCAAGACAACCACTATGAAAAATAGAGGAATTCCAAGCGCTTTCGTGACTACTCACATTATCAAGGAACTATAAAGGAAACATGACAAGAGGACTTATATAAGGGCAAGACTACACCTCACAGTCATATATATATATATATATATATATATATATATATATATTATATATATATATTTTATATATATTTATCACATCGGCCGATTCCCACCAAGGCAGAGTGGCCGAAAAAAGAAAAACATTCATCATCATTCACTCCATCACTGTCTTGCCAGAGGGGTGCTTTACACTACAGTTATAAAACTGCAACATTGACACCCCTCCTTCAGAGTGCAGACACTGTACTTCCCATCTCCAGGACTCAAGTCCGGCCTGCCGGTTTCCTGAATCCTTCATAAATGTTACTTTGCTCACACTCCAACAGCACGTCAAGTATTAAAACCATTTGTCTCCATTCACTCCTATCAAATACGCTCACACATGCTTGCTGGAAGTCCAAGCCCTCACACACAAAACTTCCTTTACCCTCCCTCCAACCTTTCCTCGGCCGACCCCTACCCGCCTTCCCTCCACTACAGATTTATACATCTCGAAGTTATTCTGTCTCGTTCCATTCTCTCTACATGTCCGAACCACCTCAACAACCCCTCCTCAGCTCTCTGGATAATAGTTTTGGTAATCCCGCACCTCCTCCTAATTTCCAAACTCCGAATTCTCTGCATTATATTCACACCACACATTGACCTCAGACATGACATCTCCACTGCCCCCAGCCTTCTCCTCGTTGCAACATTCATCACCCATGCTTCACACCCATATAAGAGTGTTGGTATAACTATACTCTCATACATTCCCTTCTTTACTTCCATGGACAAAGTTCTTTGTCTCCACAGACTCCGAAGTGCTCCACTCACCCTTTTTCCCTCATCAATTCTATGATTCACCTCATCCTTCATAGACCCATCTGCTGACATGTCCACTCCCAAATATCTGAATACATTCACCTCCTCCATACTCTCTCCCTCCAATCTGATATCCAATCTTTCGTCACCTAATCTTTTGTTATCCTCATCACTTTACTCTTTCCTATATTCACTTTCAATTTTTTCTTTTACACACCCTACCAAATTCATCCACCAACCTCTGCAACTTCTCTTCAGAATCTCCCAAAAGCACAGTGTCATCAGCAAAAGCAACTGTGACAACTCCCACTTTGTATTTAATTCTTTATCTTTTAACCCCACACCTCTTGCCAAGACCCTCGCATTCACTTCTCTTATAACCCCATCTATAAATATATTGAACAACCACGGTGACATCACACATCCTTGTCTAAGGCCCACTTTTACTGGGAAATAGTCCCCCTCCCTCCTACACACTCTAACCTGAGCCTCACTATCCTCATAAAAACTCTTCACTGCTTTCAGTAACCTACCTCCTATTCCATACACCTGCAACATCTGCCACATTGCTCCCCTATCCACCCTATCATACGCCTTTTCCAAATCCATAAATGCCACAAAAACCTCTTTACCCTTATCCAAATACTGTTCACCTATATGTTTCACTGTAAACACTTGGTCTACACACCCTACCTTTCCTAAAGCCACCTTGTTCATCTGCTATCCTGCTTTCTGTCTTACTCTTAATTCTTTCAATAATAACTCTACCATACACTTTACCAGGTACACTCAACAGACTTATTCCCCTATAATTTTTGCACTCTCTTTTGTCCCCTTTGCCTTTATACAAAGGAACAATACACGCTCTCTGCCAATCCCTAGGTACCTTACCCTCTTCCATACATTTATTAAATAATAGCACTAACCACTCCAAAACTATATCCCCACCTGCTTTTAACATTTCTATCTTTATCCCATCAATCCCAGCTGCCTTACCCCTTTCATTCTACCCACTGCCTCACGAACTTCCCCACGCTCACAACTGGCTCTTCCACACTCCTACAAGATGTTATTCCTCCTTGCCCTATACACGAAATCACAGCTTCCCTGTCTTCATCAACATTTAACAACTCCTCAAAATATTCCCTCCATCTTCCCGATACCTCTAACTCTCCATTTAATAACTCTCCTCTCCTATTTTTAACTGTCAAATCCATTTGTTCCCTAGGCTTCCTCAACTTATTAATCTCACTCCAAAACTTTTTCTTATTTTCAACAAAAATTGTTGATAACATCTCACCCACTCTCTCATTTGCTCTCTTTTACATTGCTTCACCACTCTCTTAACCTCTCTTTTTCTCCCATATACTCTTCCCTCCTTGCATCACTTCTACTTTGTAAAACCTCTCATATGCTAACTTTTCTCCCTTACTACTCTCTTTACATCATCATTCCACCAATCGCTCTTCTTCCCTCCCGCACCCACTCGCCTGTAACCACAAACTTCTGCTGAACACTCTAACACTACATTTTTAAATCTACCCCATACATCTTCGACCCCATTGCCTACACTCTCACTAGCCCATCTATCCTCCAATAGTTGTTTATATCTTACCCTAACTGCCTCCTCTTTTAGTTTATAAACCTTCACCTCTCTTACTTACTGCTTCTATTTTCCTTGTATCCCATCTACCTTTTACTCCCACTGTAGCTATAACTAAAAAGTGATCTGATATATCTGTGGCCCCTCTATAAACATGTACATCCTGAAGTCTACTCAACAGTCTTTTATCTACCAATACATAGTCCAACAAACTACTGTCATTACGCCCTACATCATATCTTGTATACTTATTTATCCTCTTTTTCTTAAAATATGTATTACCTATAACTAAACCCCTTTCTATACAAAGTTCAATCAAAGGGCTCCCATTATCATTTACACCTGGCACCCCAAACTTACCTACCACACCCTCTCTACATGTTTCTCCTACTTTAGCATTTAGGTCCCCTACCACAATTACTCTCTCACTTGGTTCAAAAGTTCCTATACACTCGCTTAACATCTCCCAAAATCTCTCTCTCCTCTACACTCCTCTCTTCTCCAGGTGCATACACGCTTATTATGACCCACTTTTCGCATCCGACCCTTATTTTAATCCACATAATCCTTGAATTTACACATTTATATTCCCTCTTCTCCTTCCATAACTGATCCTTCAACATTATTGCTACCCCTTCCTTAGCTCTAACTCTCTCAGATACTCCTGACTTAATTCCATTTATTTCTCCCCACTGAAACTCGCCTACCCCCTTCAGCTTTGTTTCGCTTAGGGCCAGGACATCCAACTTCTTTTCATTCATAACATCAGCAATCATCTCTTTCTTATCATATATATATATATATTTATATATATATATATATATATATATATATATATATATATATATATATATATATATATATATATATATTCTTTTTAATAAAAATTTTTGCATCAAATCATTATAACTCTAATACTACAACCAGTGCAACATTATATCATCATAATTGTACCACAACACTTTTTAACTAGCCCTCTTTTTATTTTTTTAATTTACCATTACTTGTTTAAAATTTACTTATCACTATATATATATATATACTATTAACCAACTTTATTTTGTACAATTGGTCTACTTTATATTATGCAAGAATCGCGGACAAGCGACACAGGATGCAAAACAACCACAAGAACCACAGGGAAAGTTGAATGATAGCTCTAGGCTTCTTGTGTTACAATCAACGCATCATCAGGAGCTTGCAAAATTGCAGAAATGAGTAAGTAATCTTAGCACATTCGTTCCGAGGGACGCCTTGCTAAGACTGAGGGTGGTGGAGGGAAAACATTTAGCCCATAAGCAAAGGTAATTTAGTGATTAACTAGCAAAATTAACATAGGTAATATACCGGTTATCAAGATTATCGATCGGACTTAAGAAATATAAAGGACTTTATATTCTGAATGAAGCAATGTCTGGCATTTGCCTTTGGAGAAATTCCACAACAATTCCTATTCGTGGAACCCTGACACGTAAAAGGCAATCCATGGCATTCATATAAGAATCAGGTTTCAGATTGTGCATGATAGCCTCAATTATAATGAATCAAGTTTAAATAACCCACAACTACCATTAGATAACTAAAGTTTATCGTGTTTAATAATTTCAGACTCAAGAATATTTCTTTCTAGCCATGAAGTACATGGGACAATGACCTTTGCCTCAGCCCACTTAGGATGATTATTACTGACTCGTGTGTGGTTGAATATTGCACTAAATTCTTGAGCTATCCTTACTGAATACTAGTGATGAGTGATTCTAATATTTAAAGGTTTACCTGTTTGCCCGACATACGAAAGGGTACATCCTTGACACCCAATCCTGTACACACCACCTACGCCATGTTTTGGAGAATTCTTGATCAGCATACTCTTAACAGTCCATGAATTCCTAAAAACAACTTGTATATTGAGTCTCTTTTGGGCATTTGGCAGAACTTATAAATTCTCAGTGTATGGTAAAACAAGTACATACTTGTTATGAGAAGTTATTCTAGGTTCAGTCCTATGATAAGTTTTTTTAGCTGCCAACAAAACAGTCTCTACAAACTCCTTAGGGTAACATAGCTTTATAGCAATGTCAAATATTTTCGTAATTTCCTCAAGAACTCAGGGCTACACACTCTATAAGCTCTCAAAAACAGTGAGTTCATGGCCTTCCTATATGCTGAAAACTTAAACATTCCATCGACCCTGTGGCTCAGAACATCTAAAAATGGAAGTTTAAAGTCCACTTCTTTCTCTACGGTAAAGTTAATAAGAGGGGACAAGAGAGTTAAGTCTTGGCAAAAATGTATTGAGCTTCACTAGGCAAAATATCTTTCAACAGCTTAGTCTCAAAAAACTCCATATACAAAATACTCAGTAGGGGAGACAATGGATTTCCCATAGCCATTCCCTGCCTTTGAGAGTAGTATGTATTTCCCTTCAAACTCAAACTTGCAATCAACCACACACAACTTAATCAACCCAATAATAATGTTCTTATCAAATGGCATGAGGAACTCATCTAGTTCTTCCTCCAGAGAAAATAACAAACCAGGGACAGGTACACGGGTGAACAAAGTTGTGACGTCAAAATTTATTAGCATAAAATCATTAGACATTTACATTTTGCAATTCGTCAATAAGATCAACATTGTTTTTAATGTGAGCTTCTGAGATGTTGCCTAGTAAAGGAGTTAATATTTTTACCAATTATTTTGACAATGCATAAGCCGGTGTTGAATACCACTCATGTACAACCTGTCAGACACTGCAACATCATGGAATCTTGGTTTAGAGGACATCTCTACACAACATTCTTCACGGCTGCTACTACTGCTACTACTACCACTAAACCATACGTTGGGTATGACTTACTTCCACTGGGAAATCCCGCCTACCAGTGACTGCCCTCGTCTGCTACCCGTCCCTTTCCACCTGACGCTTATATAAAGCGCCAGCCTATTTGCCTGTGCTACATTCCATTGCTGACCTTGCTACTGGCTAGACACAGTTACTCTACACTCAAGAAGTCTCCCTTCGATTCCCGCTGGGGAGGGGAATTTATATTCTACAAGCGCCACCTCCTTTCTCACAATGCTGTCGCATCGTGTGAAAATCAAGCCTATGAATGGAGTAATCAATGACTCCTCGAAGCTAGCTTTAGGTACCGCCGTTAGGACCTGCCTGCAGGTCAAATTTACGGCAATCCACTCTCTGAAGGACTCCTTCATTGTCGTCTGAAGAGGTGGTATAGTTTAATCTTGTTACTGAAGGTGAAACGTAGAGGCTTGATGAACTCAAGAACTTGGGTGAGTGTGAAGTGAAGAGGTGATTCACAGGCATACTTGACTGTTCCAGCACCGAGGCCTTTGTAGAGCTCAGTGAAGGTCATGGTATCAGCCTTCAGTGTCGTCCATATATATATATATATATATATATATATATATATATATATATATATATATATATATATATATATATATATATATATATATATATATATAATAAGTCAGCTCTCCACGAGTGTAACTAGCTGCTAACCTGACACTGACATCTTTAACACTCAGTTACAGATGCCACAATAAGGGTAGGTAGGCCTGACGAGCGATATTAAACTCAGTGTCCCTCGCAGAAAACAAGCAAAGTATATCCAAAGAAATGTCGCTTGTTTCTGCGCTGGGAAGGTGGTGTGGTGTCACTCGTAAAACTACTTTATAATTTCAACATTTACCTGTTCAAAACTTAACATATTTTTTTGCCTTCCTAATGTTTTGCTGATACACAAATTCGTGAAATCCACTATAGTCAAATTGATCCCAGGGAAAATATTGCAATTAATTTCTCACTTGACATTCAATTCTTTTAACTTGATTATGCAGATCATTGCAGCTACTGACGTTCCAGGAAAACTTCCCTTCTCACCAGACTGTCTACTGTTTTTATTATTACCATTTACATTACATTACTCATTATATATTTAAGGTCGGTAGTTTAACAACTAAATCAATCTTTTAATATTTGTACAACAATGGTTCTCTTGCCTTTGTTGTAATCAGAGTTCTTAGGATACTTTTTTCAATACTACTTGTTGTTTCCTTGCAATACCCGAGAGATTGTCAATCGCCTCTTAGTATGACGAAGATCCTTTCTCAGTTCTGAATCTCCTCTGAACTCTTCTTCTCGAATACTTTTTTTTTCACCTTGTAGGTCCTCGTTTCTTAAATTTAATCACTTAGTATTTTCTCTTTTATATCAGTCCTCAGGTGCGGTGAAATAGTTAAGAATGGCTTTTGCTTTGGCAATTTATAACTAAAGAGGCACCGCATTTATTGCCCAACTTTAATTAAAGGTATATTTGCTAGACAGCCCCATACAGAAACTTTTAGACCTAATTATTATTATTATTATTATTATATTTACAATCAGAACTAGAGCTAAACTCACAAGGGTCTTGGCCTAAATATACTTATATATTTTTATTACATTAATGGGAAGCACTAAACCCACAAGAACTATACAGCACTAAAGAGTAATCTGATCTGATCCAAGGAAAGGAAAGTTCCAATTCCCTGTATCAATATTTCTTTAACAGCATCCTGGCAACCCCTCGAGTGTGGAATTTTATGAAGACATTGAGATCGGGAATGTTTATTCGAAATGCTGCTGATACTGGTGCAGCTGAGGATAGATCATTCTCAGAAAGAGCATATTCTTATGTAGCTCTTACATTGTATAACAGGTTATCAGCCTCTCTGAAGAGTCAAGAATCTGTTTATGCTTTCAGTCTTAGTTTTGAAAGTATACCTCTTCTAGAGTTTATGATCCTGGTGATCAAACTCACTCTTGAATATAAACTTTAGTATTCATTTTATCGCTAGTTGCTGTATTTATGGTTTGATGCGAGCAATTGTGAATTATTTGAAAGGACTGGGGCTCAAGAATTATAAAAGCCCAATTATTATTATAATGTATCCCTAAAGAGGTACCTTTAAGAAGTTGCCAGATTTTTTTTATTCTTTCCTATTTTTCGATATTATTTCGCTCATAACTCGAGAAAGCTTCATCCAATCAGCTTCATGTTTTCATTACTTGTGTACAGTAGCGAGGAATAAATTCTTGAAACAATTAGCGTGTTCAAGTGCATTATGACCAAAGTTTCTTAACCCATTCCCAGCATCCTGGAATGACACAGATAACTTCCAAAATCCTCAATGGCAGAGCTTCGAACGTTCACAAAATGTGTTATAATATACGATGATGGTGGGGAGCGAAATTCAAGTGTGTCGGTGCAGATTTGACCATGTTATGAGTAAAATAGGGTGAACCTTTTTTTTATTTCCGTTAAATCACATTAAATAAATTTCAGTTTACCTCTTCAGAACGACTTCAGTATTTAATGGTTGATGTATCTAAGGGCCAGGATAGTACTTATTAAGTTTCGTTTGTATGCTGGAAAATTTGTTGATGTAGTAAAATAATGAAATAAACTTAGAAACGTTGGAATCCATACCATAACTGGAGAAGGATTATCTGACGGCTTCAAGTTTTCACACAACTAGAGTGTTTACCTGAACACAAGGTTCACACTGCCACTGGCTTGCAATTTGCCAATTTTATTGAATAGTGATAATTGTTTAATCCAAAACTAAAGACTGCTTCTAACTGGTTTCAAAATATTACTGACATTTCATTCTATAATAAGGATGATAACCCATAAGTTTGGCCTGAGTTGGTGCAAATCTGAAATTTTACTGAAATAGATGAAAAAATTGAAGCACTAGAATAAAATCAATTACTGAAGATGCTTTTTCTGATCAGCTTAAATTTTTTACCATTGGTGGCCTTTAATTAAACAGTTTGTAACACTCTGAGCTGTGTGAATTTCTATTTGCTAGTTTTACTAAGTAAATTTTTTATCATGTAACAACTATTGAATGCCTCTTCAGATCAACTTCAAACCTTAAATGGAGATGCATCTTAAGTATTTTTTTTATTAATCTGGAATGGCGTGGGTACCAATTTACTAGTTTTTCGCCAATCTTATCAAATCGGGTTTTTCAAAAAAAAAAAAATTATTAAAGGATTGTATAAAAAATAGAATATGAATGTTTACCCACCCCTCTCTCTCCTGTATTACTTCTGTTAAATTGTCGTAGAACTCCAGTACGTTTGTGACACAGGATTTTTCTTCCCTGGTTATCGTTGATAAGCTCATTTCTTTCTAGGTGCTATACCACTCTTCTCCTGATAATATTCTACATGACTTTGCATACTATACATGTCGGTGACACTGGTCTGTAGTATAATGCTCCCTGTCTGTCTCCTGAAAACTGGGATTACATTTGCTTTCTTCCACATGTCAGGGAGTTGCCCCGTTACGTTACGATAAATGTGTTGAAGATTGTTGTACACAGTGTCTCTACTCCCTCTCTCAGGACCCATGGAAAGATGTCTGGTCTCACTGCCTTTGAGTTATCTAGTTCGCTTAGCAGTCTCTTCACCTCCTCGGTTGTTTGTAGTATGTCCAGCATTTGTTGGCGCACCCTGACATCCCGGTTTGCTGGAAGAATATCTGTTTCCACTGAAAATACTTCCCTAAATCTCGTGTTGAGCTTCTTGGTCGTTTCTTGTAATCTCCCTTCCTTCCTTCCTCAGCCTAATTACCTAGTCCTTGACTGTTATTTTCCTCCTGATGTTCCAGTTTTATTAATCAAATTGGTTTCTTTGTAATAACTGGAGAATGTTTCTTCTGATCATAAATAAGTCACAGTGCTTGACTTCATTTGTTTATCCTAAGTTAAATTAACTTAATGTTTTTTGTGTGTCTATAACATCTGTGTGTCCTCAAAACCGTTGTTAAACATTTGCATATCATGTGCTCAAATCTTAATACTTATTTTCCTATACCTGGTCAACCTTAATTACAGAAATGTTTGGATTGATTTTAACCTGTGTAGGTCCCAATTCACTTTTTGGGGAATAATTTGGAAAAATTTAAATACTCCTTTCATACGATAATTTCTGAATATTGCATCTAATTAGCTTTAAGGCTACCATGATCATAACGTGATAATGCAACTTCTGACCGACTTGAAACTTAATGTGCTTGAGTATTTTTGGATATAGGTATCTTTAAAAGGTTTGAATTAGATTTGGACAGTATTTTTCCTAATTTAGAATTTTATTGGAGAAATTCGGATATAAGTTTCCATATGCATATGATGACTTCTGAATAAATCTTCTGATTCCCTTCAAATCTTCATTAATAAAAACCCTGCACTATTACAATAGCGTACATTGAGGTACAGTGATACCATTCATGGGTCTCGTAGCGACCAAAATACATATACTATCTTGCTAATATTAATGTAATTAGTTAGTACAAATGTTATTTTGTCCTATTCTTGCAAAGTTTATGAATAATGTATGAATGAATATTGAACACTGAGATATTTTTATAAGGGTGTGTTATCTTAAAATGTAATTCGTATTAAATAAATCATTAATGAATAGCATTTAATGTTCATTAGATCTAGTATATTGCTATGAAATATATTAATTATTAAAATTTGTCGTATTAGTTCATGAATTACAAAAGACCCATTTTTTTTTTCCTTATCAATACCTGTCTGGTGTAACTAAAGTAAAAATACGATGATAATCAATAAATTCGTGACAAAATGAAACGTTCACAATACCTGTACTCCTTTCTGAAGTCGACGTCGGTGTTACATCAGCTTTAATAATGTTTTTATCATTTTTTTCACTTCCTGGAACTGTAGAAACATACGGCTGTACTTGGACTGTTTTATCAGAAGAATCAACTTTAATGAAGTATGCGTAACATTTAGGAAGGTTATTACAGTCGACATCTGTGCTGTTGAATGCAGCTGACATGCCTTGTACAATTTCAGCGTAGTACATAATATCGCCTTTGTTCACCCATTCCATCTCTATAGTATTGCTAAACCAAGTGGCAGCGAGGTTATAATCTGAAAAAAGCATATAATTATATTAAGAAATGAGCAGGGCAGGACTCGAACCAGTACATTCTGCATCATAAGTAAACAGTACTCTGCCTCTCCGCCAGGCTCAATATAAGGATGGGAGTCCAATAGACACTAGGTACTAGTTCACATACACAGGAGCACCAGACTTATGTTCCAGTTATTTCATCTAGTTCTGCCGCTTGATACATTGGTCTGACCTAGTTGATTGGTATAATAGCACTACATACTTTGATGTAAACTGTGCAGGTCCCAAACTTGCCTGATATGAGACAATGTTTGCATTATATATGCGTGTGCGAATGATATATGTGAGAATGTGTGTGTGTGTGTGTCGTGCCGAATAGGTAAAACTTACGATTTTGGTTTAAATAGCAACGCTCTTGTTGTCAAATAAAGCAAGTGAAAATTTGTGTATGCAATAATTTCGCAAAAATCATTCTGAATCTAACGAAAAATTATATTTTATTGTGTTTATTTATTCTTAAATTATTGTAAACGTATCTAAAATATATTTAGTTGTGTTAGGCTAAATTAAATTGTTCTTGATATAATAAGGTTAGGTAAGTTTTTTAAGTTTCTTTTAGTATAAATTATTTTTTTTTACATTAACATAAATGAAAAAAAAATATATCTTTAAACGTATAAGAATTTTTTTTAGAAAGGACTTAATTTTAAATGAGTTCTTGCTAATTGACCAGTTTTACCTATTCGGCACGATTCATATATAATATATATATATATATATATATATATATATATATATATATATATATATATATATATATATATATATATATATATATATATATATAAACTAGAGTCTACCTGGAGGGTGTTCCGGGAGTCAACGACCCACAGCCCGGTCCATGACCTGGCCTCACGGTGGATCAGAGCCTGATCAACCAGGCTGTTACTGCTGGCCACATACAATTCAACGTACGAACCACAGCTCGGTTGGTCAGGCACTGACTTGAGGTATCTGTCCAGTTCCCCCTTCAAGACAGATAGGAGGCTATTGGTAATCCCTCTTATGTATAATGGGTAAGTAAGTAAGTAAGTTTATTCAGGTATACACAAATACATTTACATACATTATCATACATAGCAGCATATGTGTAGAGAACCTAGGATAACCCAAAAAAGTCAGACAGAGTGACTTATTTCCATTGGGGTCCTTTTTATACTTTAATATTTTACATTGTAGGATATATATGTTATTATATTATAAAGGATATATGTATAATAGGAATAAGGTAAAAAGAGTTATTTACATATACATGTGTGTTAGCTAAAAAAATAAAAAATCATTCTCCTCCCTTTCTGTCGCTACATTCATTAGGTACCTTTTGGCTCTCTTCTTGAACTGGCTCATGCTATGACTGGCTTTGACATGTGCAGGCAGTCTGTTCCATTCCTTTATTGCTGTACAATAAAAGGTGTTTGAAGCCTGGCCACTGACTGTAGGAACTACAAAGTTGTGCTCTCTCCCCCTGGTACTATGACTGCTTTGGTTCCCAGCCTTGACAAAATTGGCAGCAAGATATTCTGGACACTGTTTGTGAGCAATTTTATAAACTTGATTTAACTTAAGTTGTTTTACTCTGTCTTCAATATTCAGCATTTTGTTCTGTGTGATTTGCAGTTTATCTTTCCTTTTTTTTTTTTGTCAAGGCAGAGTACCATGAAGAGCAAGCGTAGTCCATATGACATTGTATTAGAGCTAGACACAGGGTCCTGCGAGCCTCAGTAGGTAGACAGTGTGCTTGTCTGTAGAGGAACTTCAGTCTGGCATTCGCTTTCTTTACTACACTGTTCCCTATCAGTTCTCCTGACATGCATGGGTCAAAGGGGATTCCCAGATATTTTACTGAGGAAACTAAAGTGATGGATTCCCCATTACACCGGACATTAAAATTATTTACCCTTCTCAGTTTATATTTCGTGCCAAAGAATATGGCTTCTGTTTTCCCTAGATGTAACAATAGTTTGTTGTCTACTAACCATTTGCTGCAGGACTCCAATTCCAGTGTTAATGGGACTCTTGAACAGTCTTGGGACTCTGACACTTACTGTGTTTTCTCTGTTTGTACCGTTTTATTGGAAGTGATTTGTGTGTGCAGATTTGGGACCAGCCCCTCTAGGAGCTAAGTTCTCTGTTAAAGACATGCTGCTTGGGCAGATTATACAAGACTAAAAAAAATTTATATTGGCAACTATTTCAGTCCCCATGGGTCAAGTTTTCACGATAATCCCTAGTCAGGTTACTTCAGTCTATACTAAATAGCCCCTTAACCCAATACATTCCGTAGCACAAAAATCCGGTACTTATTTATGTTAATGTTATTAAGATACTTCGTTATGATATTAAAAATTAAGCGCTTTCTTACTGATTTTCTACAAAGTCTTCATCGACCTCAAGATTATCAGGAATTCTTTGTTTGCCAGAAGTAAGTCAAGCAAGAGCTATTTCCTCTAATTGATTCCGTTACAAAATGGTTTAAAAAGTAGTTCTGGATTACCCCTGGAAGCCACTACATTGTAGATTTCTAGTTATATAACTCTAGTCAATTCGGACAAAAATAAAGTTTCCTATTAAACTATATTTTCGTATACAGATTCATTTTAGGTGTCCCGTAGCACGATTGCTAGTGCACTCATCTCGCACACTGAGGTCCAATGGTTCGATCCCCGGTACGAGTGGAAAAATTAGGACGTGTTTCCTTAATTAAGACACCTGCTTTCCTGCTCACCTAACAGTAAAATAGGTACCTGAGTATTAGTCAACTGGTTTAGGTCGCATCATGGGGACAACATTGACCTGATTTATCCGAAATGCTCTGCATAACAAGCGGCTTTCTATATGTACTAATATGTCACTGATGTCAGCTAGGCCTGTATACATTGTACATGTACTTGTAGAAATAAAGATTATTAATATTATTATTATTATTATTATTATTATTATTATTATTATTAGAAATTCATCTAATAAATAACAAAAAAGGCACAATACCGTGACTGGAATAATACACACACAAAAGAGAGGAGCTTACGACGACGTTTCGGTCCCACTTGGACCATTTACAAAGTTATCTATGCTGTCTAGGTTTGAGGGCCTTTACATCACACCTAAAGTTACCTCTTCACGTTCTTCAAGGACACAACCAAACAGCTTCTGTGTCTGTCTCATCTTACATCGTTTCTGATGCAACTGTTTAAATTTTCCTTAAGATATATCACAATGCACTCTATTTCCTGCTTATTATATTAGTATGGAATAATGTGTTTTCTTATATATAACATTCAGCAAGCATGTCTCCATTTTTTCAAACTGAATTATGTTTAATGTACTTGCAATTAGTCTAATTTCGTCTACCTAATTTCTTTTTAAGAAGTTTTTAACTCGCCTTTCTTTTCATTCCACTTTCTATGCTTTTATCAGTAACTATCTTACCAGTAACCATCTCACTAGCTATCTTCTTTCTTTTTTTAAGTTTTCCTAAACTATCTTAGCAAATCTCGTTTCTCCGTCCCTAGTACTGCAACTTATTTGTTTCCCCTTACCCCCTCGACTGAGCTAACCTACTGGCACCTACTAGGAAAGTTCAACTCACCAAACCACACCCACTCCTGTACCTGTCCAACCTACATGACATGACTGAGCTTGTGGCGTGTCGTGTCATAACCTGTGAAGGGCTTGGACATCCAACAAGGGTGTGTGAGCGCGTTAGATAGGAGTGAGCGGAAGTGGTTTATATGACTTGACGTTCTGTTGGAGTGAGTAAAGTAACATTTGTGAAGGGATTCAGGACAACCGGTTAGCAGGATTTACGTCCTGGAAGTGGGAAGTACAGTTTCTGCACTTTAAAAGTGTGAGGATATTGCACTTTGGAGGGACATTTGAAATGTAGTATCAGCACCCCCCTGACATGAGAGTGATGGAGTGAGTGACGATGAAAGTGTTTCTTTTTTTCGGGTCACCCTGCCTCGGTGAGAGACGACTGGCGTGTTAAAAATAATAATAAACTTAAAATTGTTGGATTCTCTGTAATAACAGGAGAATGTACTTCCTGGTAGCTTTCAAACTTTTAGCGCTGATTTATTTTCTCAAGAGGAATCTTCACTCCGAATTAGTGCCGTGAAAATCTATTTTTTGACAGTTTTATTGAACAAGTTTGCTTCTATGCAATACAAGAACAATGCCTCTTCTGATAAGCTTCAAACCTTAAATTCTGATGTATATAACAGAGAAAGATTTGGATTGATTTTGGGTTGTGTACGTGTCAATTTGTCCATTTTGTTGAAATTGGAACAATTTAAATGCTGGTTTTCAAGCGATAGTTTGTATATACCTTATCTGATTGGTTTCAAAACTTCAACACCGATAACCTGATAATTAAACTTCTGAGTGACTTCCAACAGGTGCTGGTGTACTATAGTAAATTTCTCATTGTGCAATAACTAAACAATGCCTTTTCTGATTACCTTGTGTAACTTAGAGAAAGGTTTGAATTAGTTTTAGGATATGTGTCAATTTGCCATTGTTATTGAATAAATTAGGATAGTTTCCATGCGATAACTTGTAAATGCCTATCTTGATTGAGGTAGAGGGGGCTGGACATACGGCATCCAGGGATACCTTTCTCTTTCTCTAATCATTGAGGTACAGGAGGCATGGCTTCAGGGATAATTCGTCTCGGGCAACGCAGCGACTAAAACGTTTCTAGTTTAAAACGATTTTCTAGTTTGCTTTCAGTCAGACCCACTATGTCAGATTTCTACACGTTCATATAAGAGTGTACTCACCGAGTTGATCGGCACTACCGACTTGTGGCCTCGTGGGCCTTTCATATCAACTCTTGAAGCTGTGCAATGAGTTTTCCTCGACCAATGCCTTATCCAGTTTATCCCACTTTTCAACCACTCTGAGATTTAAAAAAAAATAATTTGTTTACATCCCTGTGGCTCATCTGTGTCTTTTCGGTTTTCACCTGTGTTCCCTTGATCCTGGTCCTTTTACTTGAAATAGTCTGTCCCTCTCGGCCCTATTAATTCCTCTTAAGAGTTTGTTCATAGTAATCATATTCCCCATGTCCTTCTCTCCTCTAAAGTCGTTAGGTTCAGTTCCTTCAACCTCTCCTAATCATACCGCATTCCTTTCAGTTCTGGTACTAGTCTGGTTGCAATCTTTTGAACCTCTTACAGTTTCTTCACGTACTTGACCAGGTGTAGGCTCCTTGATGTGCCGCATACTCAATGACTGGTCTAACATATGTAGCACATAAGGCTCTGTAGAATTCTTTACTCACATTCTTGAATGCTATTTTGAGGTTAGCTAATCTTACATATGCCACTGACATTTTACAGTTTTTGTGTAACTCTGGCTATATGTTTGGTGTTGTATTCATCCCAGGTCCTTTTCACTCTCTGATATTTACAGTTTCTCTCCATCCATGCTGTACTTTGTGTGCGGTTTGCCCTCGCTGAAGTTTATCACTGCATTCTGTTCTTATTCTCCTAATTAGTCATCGTCCGTAAACAGTGACACATAGTACTCAGTCCCCTAGGGAAGATCATTCATGTATATTAGGAAGAGTAGTGGGCCTAACACTGATACATGCGGAACCTCACTTGTTACTTTTTCATTGCAATACCTCATCCCTTACCGTTACTCTCTGCCCTCTGTCATTCAAGTATTACTTGATCCATTGGAGCACTATACATTTTAACCGTGTGTGTTCCAATTTTTGGACTAATCTCTGATGTGGTGCTGTATCAAATGCTTTTCTATAGTCCAAGAAAATGTAATCCACCTTACTCTGTTTTTGTTATATTATTGTGACCGTTGTAGAATTCCAGCAAATTCGTAAGACAGGATTTTCTATCCCTAAATGCATGCTGCTTTTCCGTAAAGAATCTTCTCTCCAAGTGTCTCAGTATTCTTTTCCTTACTATCTTATCCACAACTTTTAACAATACGCATGTCCCCTTAGTGTGTGTCCCCTTATTTTATAAATGGAGACAACACTTGCCATTTTCCAATTTTCAGGCAGTTTTCCTTATTGGAGTGACTGACTGAATACCTTTGCTATTAGATCACAGTAGTTGTTTTGCACCTTATCAGCAACACTTATGGAGATATATTATCTGGTCTCACTGCTTTTCTTACATCCAGCACATGCAGGAGTTTCACTTGTGAGATAGAGAGAGAGAGAGAACGTGCGTGTGCTTTTGTATCCAACTGATAGCATCAGAGTACGTGAAATGAGGTCTCTTTACAAGTCCTAAAAATAAATTAAATCAAATTCAGAAGATTTATCGTGCATTCGAAAGAATGAGTGGTAATGATGAAGCAAATTTGGTGGGTCAGTGGATGCTTATGTTTAGATCTTTCTAGATAGACAGCTGAGATGGGGAAGCAGCCCATGTGCCACATGCAAATGACCTGTAATTAAACGGTAGAGCACTAGTCGCAACCAGAAAGACCAAGGTTCGATTTCTAGGTGGGGCTAGACGTAATGACAAGTCTCCTTACATCTGTCCCCTCAGTTTACTTAACATTAAATAAGAACTTGGGTGATAGTTGTTGGCAGACCTTGAAATATGCTGAGAAAAGATAACATCTAGTGTTCAGTCATTTCAGCTGTGTAAACTATCACATGTCTTATTTATTCTCAAAAAAAAAAAAATACAAGTAAAACATTAAACTGAAAAGTTCATCTCCTTCATGTAAACCAATTGAGGCTGAACTTAAAAATCATAAAACAGTGCAGTAATTTTACCTTGCAGAGGTGTATATTGTGATCCTTCTGCAACCGCAACATTCGTCAAGCCAACCACGAAAACATCAATATTCAAATCACTCGGTGTATAGGAATCTGATGTTATATCTATAGTAGAACCTGTTGGTTTCTGATTGCCGTTAAGTTTGGCTGTGCTGTCATGATAGGCAATAACATCATATGAAGTGTATGTTGGCGGGTCTGTCAGTTCGATCTCTATCTTCGAGTCGGCGTAAATTAATGTGACTTTACTTATTATAAGACCTGTGAAAAATAAATAAAAAAAATCACTCATAAACTCCCGCATGTACGCGCATACACACACACACACCCACACACCCACACACACACACACACACACACACCCACACACCCACACACACACACACACACACACACACACACACACACACACTCGGCCTGACGACATTGGAGGACAGGAGGGTTAGGAGAGACATGATAACGACATACAAAATACTGCGAGGAATTGACAAGATGGACAAAGACAGGATATTCCAGAGATAGAACACAGAAACAAGGGGTCACAATTAGAAGTTGAAGTCTCAGATGAGTTAAAGGAATATTAGGAAGTATTTCTTCAGTCATAGAGTTGTCAGGAATTGGAATAGTCTACAAAATGACGTAGTGGAGGCAGGAACCATACATAATTTTAAGACGAGGTTTGATAAAGCGCATGGAGCAGGGAGAGAGAGGACCTAGTACCGATCAGTGAAGAGGCGGGGCCAGGAGCTATGATTCAACCCTTGCAACCACAAATAGGTGAGTGCAAATAGGTAAGTACACACAAACACACACATACACACACATGCACATGCCAGGAGCTAAGTCTCGACCTCTGCAACCACAATTAGGTGAGTACATACACACATCAGGCTGCAGGCCTGATCCAACTACCGGCTCCTGGAGTTTAGCCCCACCAAGAGCAAAGTCATGAAAACTGAGAAAGGTCAAAGAAGACCGCATACGGAGTACAGACTAGGAGGTCAAAGGCTGCAAGCCTAACTCAAGGAAAAGAATCTTGGGGTGAGTGTAATAATATCGAGCACATCTCCTGAGGCGCACATCAACCAAATAACTGCTGGATCATATGGGCGCCTAGGAAACCTAAGAATAACGTTTCGACACCTTAGTAAGGAATCATTCAGGATACTGTACACAGTGTATGTCAGGCTTATATTAGAGTATGCAGCACCAGTTTGGAACACACACCTGATCAAGCACGTTAAAGGGCAATGTATTACGAGGAGAGGTTAAGGGAATTCTATTTAACAACAATGGAGGACAGGAGAGATAGGAGGGAAGTTGAAGACTTAGATGAATCACAGGGATGTTAGGAAGTATTTCTTCAGTCAGGAAGTGGAACAATCTGGAGAGTGATGTAGTGGAGGCGGGATCCGTACATAGCTTTAAGAAGAGGTATGATAAAGCTCTTGGAGCAGGGAGAGAGTGGACCTAGTAGCGACCAGTGAAGAGGCGGGGCCATGAGCAGTGAATCAACCCCTACAACCACAAGTAGGTGAGTACACTCACATATACACACACAAGAAAAGAGAGAATATAGCTGAAATATCATGATATGTATAATAGGATAGAAGGCGACGATTACGTAGCGTTATCAACAGGGACGAAAAAGACAACAATTGCAAACCGAAAAAATATGCGAAATTAATATTTAAAACTATTTCTACACAATTTATCGTATACTGTTGAAACAGAAACCAAGAAAATATACTATATATTACAAAAGTGTTGTAGTTACAAGTAGATAATTATACATATAAAACCGCACTCGCATACATGTAAAAAACGAAAAGAAAAAAAAACATATTTCATATATAGGTTGATAGACAATTGAAACTATTGGACTCCTAAGAAAGATCTGAGGAACTCAAAGGAAGTAACACAATACTACTACCAGAAAGAGCTAAACAGAAAAAAGTTATCCTCTTTACCAGACACATAAAGTCACATAAAGCAAAATCCACATGTTAAATAATGAAGACAAACCATCTAAATGAAGTGTGTTGGCTATAATATGCTTATCCTTACCTGGCCTTAAAAAAACAAGAGCATCCAAGGAAAAAAATAACACTTAAGGGAAAACATGATTAAGATGTAAATCATAAATATTAAATAAATTTTATATGTACTCGAGTGTAAAATACCTAAATCAGAAAATCCAAAATATATAAACCTACTTCAGATATAAGCACTGATTTCCTAATTAATCCAATTATTAATCAAATCTTTAGCACAAGTATTTCATTCCCTTATTTCCTAAGTCGGTCCATAATTGTCTGCAACTACAATGTAATCTATCACTACAGAATGTTACTAACCTTCAAATGGTTATCAAATATGTTTTCTAAACACCACCTTTAATGAATATTCTTAAATAGTGTGCTATAACTATTGTACCAAAAACAGTTAAGATATAACCCACAATGAGACAAAAAGTTAAGAAATGTTGCTTGCATGTGTGAATATATGGAAATATATTCATTATGTTCATTACACGCTGAAGCAGCAAGGTTCTCTTGGCTAATATAAATCTGAATGTATTCCTGTAATAATTTTTATTATTGAACTAAAACTCATGTATTGTAAACAGCTGTCTAAGATTATTACTATTACAATAATTGGTAAGAGTTACTGTTGTCTCATATAGTTTTCATTTACTAAAATTTAAAATAATTATAATTATAAGTTGGAATACCTTAAAAGCATGCCCACATTAAACATATTACTATACACATGTTTAACTTACTGTTTGCAGGAACGACCTCTGTAGATATTTCGGCAGAACAGACATCAACTGTTTCATCACTTAAGGCCAATGAATTTGTTACTTTCTCACATATAACAACATTAGCACTGTCGCTTGAAATTTCTGAGTTAATTACAAAGCAAACTTCGTTATCCAACATAGTACATTCTACAGACGTCGTTTCATCAACAAGGGCAATGTTCCATAAATCAGATGAGTCTGGAATTCCAGAAAGTCGTACGATTTGTATTCCTGTAGTTTCATCAATCAACCTTGCTGTGATGATGTCGAAATCTAAAAAGAATTAATTACAATTAATTGAATTACCAATAAAAGTCAACTAATAAATAATTTATATATATATTAACACATAGGCCGTTTCCCACCAAGGCAGGGTGGCCCGACAAAGAAAAACTTTCATCCTCATTCACTCCATCAATGTCTTGCCAGAGGCGTGCTTACACTACAGCTACAAAACTGCAACATTAACACCCCTCTTTCAGAGTGCCGGCACTGTACCTCCCATCTCCAGGAATCAAGTCCGGACTGCCGGTTTCCCTGAATCCCTTCATAAATGTTACCTTGCTTACACTCCAACAGCACGTCAAGTCCTAAAAACCATTTGTCTCCATTCGCTCCTATCAAACACGTTCACGCACGCTTGCTGGAAGTCCAAGTCCCTCGCACACAAAACCTCCTTTACCCCCTCCCTCCATCCTTTTATAGACCAATTCCTACCCCGCCTTCCCTCCACTACAAATTTATACACTCTTGAAGTCATTCTATTTCGTTCCTTCCTCTCTATATGTCCCACACCTCCTCCTAATCTCTAAACTACGGATTCTCTGCATTATATTCACACCACACATTGCCCACATGACATCTCCACTGCCTCCAGCCTTCTCCTTGTTGCAACATTCACAACCCATGTCTCACACTAATACAAGAGTGTTGGTATAACTATACTCTCATACATTCCCCTCTTTGCTTTCATGGATAAAGTTCTCTGTCTCCACAAGCTCCTCAGTGCACCACTCACCTTTTTCCCCTCATCAATTATATGATTCACCTCATCCTTCACAGACCCATCTGCTGACACATCCACTCCCAAATATCTGAACACATTCACCTCCTCCATACTCTCTCCCTCCAATCTGATATCCAATCTTCCGTTATCTATTTTTTTTGTTATCCTCGTCACCTTACTCTTTCCTATATTCACTTTTAATTTCCTTCTTTTACATACCCTACCAAACTCATCCACCAACCTCTGCAACTTCTCTTCAGAATCCCCCAAAAGCACAGTGTCATCAGCAAAGAGCAACTGTGACAATTCCCACTTTGTGTGAGATTCTTTATCTTTTAACCCCACAACCATGGTGACATCACACATCCCTGTCTAAGGCCTACTTTTACTGGGAAATAATCTCCCTCATTCCCAACACCGTTACCTGGCTAAGATACGTTGATGATATATTGGTTTTCTATCAGAGACGTCTCAATATCCAGGCGCTTCTCAACAAGATCAATGCAGCCGAACCATCAATAAAGTTTACACTTGAACTCGAAAAGGATGGCAAACTTCCTTTCCTCGTCGTCCTCCTGTGCAGATCTCCCGACTGTGACAAACTTTTCTTCAAAGTGTATAGAAAACCTACCAACAAGGACGATCTTATACACTTTTATTCACACCAAGACACCCGCACTAAAAGAGGAGTCCTCACTGGCTTCTTCATGAGAGCTCTTCGCATCTCCAGCCCTTGTTTTCTTGAAGAAGAATGTATTTACATAAAACAAGCCTTGACACGTCTTCATTTTCCATCTTTCTTCATCCGAGATTGCAGACTCAAGGCACAAGCTATTCTCAACAAACCGCCCATGGAGCAGCTCTCTAAGCAGTTCACAGTGCTCCCATGTGGTGATGTTGCCACGAATACTCGCCGGGCACTTGCTAAGAGTAACATCAACGTTTCCACCATAAACACATCATCTATCAAAGACCTCACTGCGAAACGCAGCCCCACACCTCTAACTTCCACAGCAGGCGTCTACAACATCCCCTGTGGATTCTGTCCCAAGAAATATGTAGGGGAAACAGGCAGAGATCTTGCGCCTGAACGAGCATCGAAGTGCCAGTAACAGAGACGATTTAAGGTACGCCTGTGTCCTCCACAGAGACTCCACGGGGCATTTGATGAACTGGGATGAGGCACAACTCGTTCTCACCGGACCAGACCTCAGACGCCGACGGTGTCTAGAAGCCTCGCTAATCGCCGTCACCGACACAATAGAACGTAACACTGGAAACCACAAAATTTCTAAAACATTAGCATACATGATAGTCAAGCAGGCAAAGCACCACCTACCCAGCAACACAGGAGTCACATGATCATGCGTCTACCTGTTCTCATTCCAACATGACATTCTTCAGGTCACCATGCGTCACTCACACCTCACTCTCCGCCTATATATAATGTCTTTCAACATCTGTATGTTAGATGCCGGGTCACCATTTGGAGAAGACCCGGGCCGGATGTACCGGCGAACATACAACAACAACAATGTGTGTTAGAAGTGATCAAGGTCCCAGGACCGAAACGTTTCTAATAAATATGTCCTAGTGTTTGCTGACGAGTTTTTAAAAAACGAAAGTTTCTCCTTTTACATTTAGTAATATATACAGAAGGGGTTACTAGCCCCTTGCTCCCGGCATTTTAGTCGCCTCTTACGACACGCATGGCTTACGGAGGAAGAATTCTGTTCCACTTCCCATATATATGTCGTGCCGATTAGGTAAAACTGGTCAATTAGCAAGAACTCATTTAAAATTAAGCCCTTTCTAAAATTTTCTCTTATACGTTTAAAGATATATTTTTTTCATTTATGTTAATGTAAAAATTTATAATTTTGTACCAAGAGAAACTTTGAAAACCTACCTAACCTTATTACAACAAGCGCAATTTAATTTAGCCTAACCCAACTAAATATATTTTAGATACGTTTACAATAATTTAATAATAAACAAACACAATGAAATATATTTTTCGTTAGGTTCAGAATGATTTTGCGAAATTATTGCATACACAAATTTTCGCTTGTCTTATATGGCAAGAAGAGCGTTGCTATTTAAGCCAAAATCGCAAGTTTTACCTAATCGGCACGACATATATATATATATATATATATATATATATATATATATATATATATATATATATATATATATATATATATATATATATATATATATATATATATATATATATATATATATATATATGTATGTCGTGCCGATTAGTAAACTTGCGATTTTGCTTAAATAGCAACGCTCACTGCCATATAAGACAAGTGAAAATTTTGTAATAATTTCGCCAAATCATTCTGAACATAACGAAAAATATATTTCATTGTGTTTGTTTATTATTAAATTAATGTTAACGTATCTAAAATATATTTAGTTGATTAGGCTAAATTAAATTGCGCTTGTTTAATAAGGTAGGTAGGTTTTCAAAGTTTCTCTTGGTACAAATTATAAATTCTTACATTAACATAAATGAAAAAATATATCTTTAAACGTATAAGAAAATTTTAGAAAGACTTATATATCTGTTTTATTTTTATATATATTATATATATATATATATATATATATATATATATATATATATATATGTCGTGCCGATTAGGTAAAACTGGTCAATTAGCAAGAACTCATTTAAAATTAAGCCCTTTCTAAAATTTTCTCTTATACGTTTAAAGATATATTTTTTCATTTATGGTAATGTAAGAATTTATAATTTTGTACCAAGAGAAACTTTGAAAACCTACCTAACCTTATTACAACAAGCGCAATTTAATTTAGCCTAACCCAACTAAATATATTTTAGATACGTTAACATTAATTTAATAATAAACAAACACAATGAAATATATTTTTTTCGTTATGTTCAGAATGATTTTGGCGAAATTATTGCATACACAAATTTTCACTTGTCTTATATGGCAAGGTGAGCGTTGCTATTTAAGCCAAAATCGCAAGTTTTACCTAATCGGCACGACATATATATATATATATATAAGATCACAGTAAACAGCTGATATCGCAATATGTAGAATAACCACTGTGAATAAATAGTGAAATTCGAAGCGCTTTCGTGATTTTTCACAATAAGGAACTATAAAAATATAAGAATAACAGGAAGGCATATAAGGAGGAGACTACACCTCGCTGCCACCTAAACAACACCTGACTTTTTATGATGATTTAGGTAGGTAGTCAAAAATCCGTGAAACACAGCTAATATTCTACCCAAAAATTTAATTTGTCTAATGTATCTTAAATTCTTCCCAAATTTTATTAATTATAAACGAATCTAATTAATATAAACCTAAAGCAATATTCATATTATTTTCAAGACTACCTTTTATAAAACATGATTCGATTATATTCCTGTCGATCATGGACTTGCTTGATATAACTTTCTCAGCATAACAATCTTGTCCACTTCTGATGCTATATTTATGTTGTTTTAATCTTAGTTCAAGACTTTTACCAGTTTGACCATAATAAACTTTATCACTTAGTATTTTACAACGAATCTTATAGACACACCCATCAACATATTGGGGAAAATATTTTATCAAAAGTTTTTTTTACTGTATCAAGATTTTTAAATACAACTTTGATATTAAAAGTCTTAAGAAGAGAAGGCATATCAACCAAGTTTTCATGGTAAGGGAGAATCAACATATATTTAGTTGTAAAATGTATTTCTGACAATTTTAAAGGCGTTATCAATTAAGTTTCTTGGGTATTTTAAATCATTATCTGTATCATATAGTGTACATAGAAACAGTTATTTGTTGGTTTTCTATAACTTTTAAATTTAAAATCACTGTTACCCCTAATAATTAAAACAGTGGTGACCTGTACTTAACTCAGTGAAGACGTGTCTTGTGTGCTCTCTGTGAATCTGAAGATGTCCTCTCTTGAGCAACTCTACCAGCAGCTAAAGGAAAAACTGAGGGTGGCTAAGCTTGAGATACAGCAACTGACTGAGGAAAACAAGAGGATTCGTAGTAATCCTCCTGTTGTGAATCCTCAAGTCAAGAAAGGAACCTGGACAGTGGCTGGAATGCATGTGACAAAGTTAAGGATCAAGAGGACGGGTGGTGAGGTAGAAACAACGAAGAGCCAGGAGACTGTTGTGGAAACATCGAACCCATTCTACATCCTACCCGATGAATGTGACTCGACTACTAGGAACATCACGACGAACGACACCAAGGAAGGTAAGAACATTGTTCTTGTTGGGGATAGTCAGATTAGGTACATGGATAGGGCCTTCTGCTTGAAAGATAGAAGTAGGAGACAGAGGGTTTGCTTTCCTGGGGCTGGGATGGAGGATATTGTTAGCCATCTGGATGACATCATGAGAGGTAATGGGAGCAATCCTATTATCTGTCTCAGTGCAGGAGGCAACGATGTTGGCAGACGTAGGAGTGAGGACCTGACTAGCAGGTATAGGTCAGCAATAGACATAATTAGGAAGAAGGGTGGGAACCCTGTCATATGTGGTATTTTGCCAAGGAGAGGAGTTGGAAACGAATGGTTGTCCAGGGCAATTGGTGTCAATTGCTGGCTGGACAAATACTGTAAGGAAAATGCAGTAACATTCATTGACAACTGGGACCTCTTCTATGGCAGAAATGACATGTATGCCAGGGATGGGGGTTCACTTATCCAGGTCTGGGGTGGGGGCACTGGCAACTGCAGTGGAGGGAGCTGTTAGGGCTTTAAACTGGAAAGCCAGTGGCACTAGGTGACAAGGACAGTAATAGGTATAGTGGAAAAACAAATGAGTAGGAAGGGTAAAGAGAAAGGAGGGTCTTTAAATGTATATTACACCAATAGTCGTAGTGCTAGGAATAAGATGGGCGAGTTGAGATTAGTTGCTAGTGCGGGTAATATTGATGTTTTTGCAATAACTGAGACATGGTTTAATACGAAAAAATCGGGACATGCCTGCTGAATGTCACATTCAGGGTTTTAAATTGTTCCAAGTAGACAGAAGTATCGGGAAGGGGGGTGGGGTGGCACTCTATGTCCGTGATCACTTAAATTGTTGCATAAAAACGGGTATAAAGTCTGAAATAATACGTACAGAGTCTGTCTGGATAGAATTTTCAGAGGGGTGTGAAAAATTTATTTTAGGCGTGATATACCGTCCTCCAAACTTAGATAGGGAACAAGGGAGACTACTTTGGGAGGAAATTGTTAAGGCCACAAGGCATGATAACGTAGTAATTCTAAGGGACTTTAACTTTAGTCAAATTGATTGGAATTTCTTGACAGGGAATTTAGAATCAAACTACTTTTTAGAAGTAGTTCAGGATTGTTTTTTGAAGCAGTTTGTGACAGAACCTATAAGGGGAAATAGCCTACTTGACTTGGTTCTGGCAAACAAGGAAACCCTTGTTATTAATTTAGAAATTACAGAGAAACTCGTGTTACGTTATTTTCCCTTCCTTTATCATCAAGGTTCTCACTACATATTCTAGTGTGGGGTAGTAGTAACAGTAAGGTCTTATAGTCTAGGGTGATACTTACATTCATGATTAGTTGTGCTGTCTCAGTAATCTCTACCTAGACTATAAGACCTTACTGTTACATATATAGTTTACAGGTTGTTTTTCTCCAGAGTGGGGATAAAGGTTGAGTAACACATTTTGTTGTAGGTATGGTAAAGTGCTATGTGCATATTTTACATTGAACTTGTGTTATTGTATGTGCCTGTAGGAAAACTTGTCCACTGATTCTGTAAGAAGGAAGCAAGAGTTTAAGGATAAAATCTATATCAGAAGCTGAATCTTTAGACTTTTCAGGCTTCAGTGAGGAGGTAAATAATTCATCAGTAAACATGCCTGTTGACAGTGACCATGAGGGATCACCTACTCCAGGTGATAAGGAAACGATGATGAGACTTAAGCTAGCTGTGCTAGAGGCTGAAAGAAAATTAATAGAAGCTAAGGAGAGAGTAAGTCAAAGGTTAGGAGGTTCAGAACAAGAGCCTGAGCAGTACTTTAACATAACCAAAGCTGCACATTTTGTCCCTAAGTTTACAGAGAGTGACCCAGACAGATATTTTTCATTTTT